>JANVCQ010014057.1:0-12891 GCA_025531925.1 Erythroxylum plowmanianum
GAACATTTTCTTAGTCCCCAAATGATAATACATTGAATTTGTTGTCAGTGGCTGTATAGCTCAGAACATAATTGTCCAGTTAATCTTTAGTAATCTGTTAAGACGTCCAAATTTAGATTATAAATTTTTTTAAAAAAATTTAAATTTTATTTAATTTAGAATATTAACTAAAACTACTAAAAATAGTAATAAAATATTTTAACTTTTAATTTATCATAAAAATAATATATCGTTACTATTGAAATAACTAATAAATTGCAAAACTTGAAATAATATATTATTATATTCAAATTTGAACAATGAGTTTGTTTATGAATCTATAATCAGAAGGCTTAAAAAATGAATAGAATGAAGTGTTGAGCGTTAGAAATAAATAATTAATTTTATGTCCTAAGTGAGTAAAAACTAAAGCGGCTTATATATTTAAAAAGATTTTTAAAAACTCCATAATCTTGAAGATTCTTAAAAAAACTTCTTTCTAAATTGCAAATTTCTAAAAAAAAAACTCTTTTCTTATATTTAAGATAAAAATAATGATAAAATATATGCGATATAAATATTATATATATTAAATTCGACTTTGACCAATTAAACTAAATTTAAATTAATAATTTAATATAATTATAATAAATTATTAATTAAATCATATTTAATTTGTTCTGTTCATGTTTAATAGTTATTGAGTACATTTCCTTATCTTTTAACTAAAGTAAGTGTACCCCTAATGTTGTAGTGAATTCAATAAATTATTTGTGCTGGTGTTCCACCATCTCGTTAGGCTAAGCAAAACCCATAGATGTTAGAGATCATTTTAGCATATGTTACTCGTTATTATTTTCCTTTTCAACTGGGGACAACTGTTTCCCAAGTTGGGGTCGGAGTCCTTCCATTTTCGTGTACTAGATTTATAGTGCGTTGATTTGACTCGTCGTCCTGTGGCCAATGCGAAGATGTTGATGGCTAAACTCGTTTGTCACCAATGGAGTTTCAACATGTTAACAAGTCATCAAATCTCCACATGTATCATGCTTAATGTGATGAATACTGTACTAAATTGGGTCTTAGATTAAGTTTTGGTAGGGTACTTACCAGTATTAATTACTAATCTAACACCAAATTCAGTACGGTATTTATAATATTGGATACCGTTTCGAGTAATTTTTTAAATTTATAAAATAGTTTCTAAAATTATTAAAATTACAAAATAGTTCATTGTCATATTGTACAATTGTATTGTATATTTTTAACCTTGTCTTCAAAAATTATAATAGTAAATAATGATCAAATTTTTAATTTAATTTATAAAATTAATTTAATAATTATTTATAAATATAATTAAATTTAAAATATATAAAATTCAAATAAATTTTGATTTAATAATTAAAAATAAATAATAATTTTAAAATTATTTATTTTAAAAAATAAAATATTTTTATTAATACTTTATTAATAAATATTATATAAAATATTTAAAAATAATTTATTTGTAAGTTTTATTTAATTTATAATTATTATTAGTAATAAAATATCTATTATTATTTTAAAAATAAAAATTTAAAATTCACAATAATTATAAAAGTTGAAATAAATAAAATAATTAATTAAAAACTTTGAAAAAAAAAGGGGAAGGAGAGGTAAGAGGGAGGGAAATTTTAAAAAATTTTGCAAAAAAGTCCCCATTTTTTAAAATTTTCGGTATCGGCCAATATTTGACCGATATTTTGAATATCGGCTAGTACAATCCGAAACGAGCCGGTATTGATCGATATTTAAACCTAGTACGATCGACCGTTTATTTTGTACCAGTTTGGTCTATTACAAACCGGTATTCATAACGCTGATGATGCTTGTGCTTAAATGGTAATAAGAGTAGTCTTTAGTTCGGTCCAAGCTATTGATCATATTCTATTAGCACTAGTTCAGTCAATAGTACTAAAACTTGGTATGTAATATGTAAAAATAGTTGAATAGTTGAATAAATGATTCTTCATCTTAAAAGTCTTTATGCAGAGTATGTTACTATTAATGATTAGTAATGATTTAAGACTTTTTTAGTTATAGTGAATTGAAATTTAAAAAAATTATTTTCAAATATTAATTAGAAATCAATTACTAATTAATAAGACAAGCACGATTAGATTTAAATAGAGCATATATTAATTATATACTTTTTCCTCTTCATGTGAGTCATTTAGAAACAACCTCTTTACTAGTTAGGAGTAAGATTGCATATTACTAAACCTCATCAGATCTCACGTGTCAGTGAGATTTCTACTAGGTGTTATTATTGTATTAATTTTATACTTTACGTCTAATCATATTATTTGATGATGAAGTGATTAAATTATTCATTATAACTAAAAGGAGAAATTATAATGTTGGTATTTATTTGTGTGTTTTACAATAAAGTGTACAATAGTATTTATACACACGAATTAAGGCTGTGACTTGAGATAATTTGATCTTGTCATATCTAATAAAATTAAAACATAATGATAAGATAAATATCAATTAAGGACAAAGGAATAGGATTATGATGAATCTTTATTAACAATCCCCCACAAGCTAATGTATGTAGCAACATTAAGCTTGTTATATAATGAAGAAAAGTAGTAATACCCAACGGCTTGGTGAGCATATCATCAAGTTGCTAGGATTCCAATACATGATGGATAAATAGGGACTTCTTTGCAACCAAATCTTGAACAAAATGGATCTTATTCTCAATATTTTTAGTATAAGAATGTGAGACTGGATTCGCAGTAAGGAAAATTCCTCCTAAATTATCACAATGTAATATTAGTTTGATGTTAGAGTCTCCAATTTCATTAAAAAGAGAGTTGAGCTAACATAATTTAGCATCAGCAAGAGCAATACTCCTGTATTTAGCTTGAGTGCTAGATTTGGCAACAATACACTACTTTTTGGAGCTCCAAGAAATTAAGGAGCTAAGAAAAATATGATAACCTGATGTAGATCATTGATCATCAGGGCAATCATCCTAATCAACATCAAAATAAGCATGTAAGGTTAAGGAATTAGGCTTGGTTAAATGAAAGCCATAATATGGAGTTGAGCGAATATAGTAGAGAATGCATTTAACTACTGACCAGTGGACATCAATGGGATAGGGAAAGAATTAGGAAACTTTGTTAATAGTAAATTTGCTTTAATAATACTAAGATATTTAGTGGGAATAGAAATGGGGAAGACAATGGTTTTTGAAGAATGGAAGGGATAGGGTAATAGGAGTAGAGACAGGTTTTGAGGACTTAAGATGAGTGTGAAGAAGAAGATCATTAGTGTATTCAGATTAAGTGAGAGCAAACAATGTCCATGATTGTGGTACCATCCACGTTTGAAAGCAGTTATTGTTGATGTGATGCGACTCTAGTAAATTGAGAGATATTTAGGTAATTAGTGCAAACAATGTCCACGATTGTGGTACCATCCACGTTGAAAGCAGTTATTGCTAATGTGATGTGACTTTGGTAAATAGAGAGATATTTAGGTATTTAGATAATCTCTATTCCACTAAAATTTTACACCTAATTTGGTATAAAAGAGAATATTCCAATAATCTGTTTACACCAAATTTGGTGCTATTCCAACTACCCTACATCAAATTTGTATTTATTTATTTATTTATAAAAATTAAAATAAAATCATTATTTTTAATTAATTAATATATACTTTATATTAAAATAATATTATTGAACAAATATAATTAATATTATTGCAACAACAAATTAATAACATACACAAATATAATATTTTTATTGCACATTTAACCTCTAATCCTCTGAGTTATCATATCGTTCCCACAAATGTTCAATCAATACATTACGAAGTTCATAATGAGTTTCTTTATCTTTAATTTACTTATGCCTAGCATGGAATTCTTGAAATATAATTGTATCATCTATATTAATATTAATTTCAGGGGCTGGCATTTCGCTCTAATCTTGTATGGCCACTTGAGTATTACGTTCGTCCTCAATGATCATATTGTGCATTATAATGCATGCTGACATAATATTATGTAATATGGATTTTTTTCCAAAAACGTGTCGGTCCCTTAATAATTGCAAATTGTGACTGGAGAACTCTAAATGCACGCGCAACATCCTTACTACATGCTTCTTTCATTTTCGCGAATAATTTCTTTTTTAGGCCTCGGTGATCATGAATGGTTTGTACCAAGGTAGACCATTTTGGATAAATGCTATCGACTAAATAATATCCAGTGTCGTACATTTTTCCTCGAATAACATAATGAGTAGAAAGTGTTATACTTTTAGCAAGGTTTGCGAACAAGTGAGATGCCTATAACATATTAATGTCATTATTTAACCCTGGCAAATCAAAATGTGCATGTCATATCCACAAATCATAATCAGCTACAGCTTCAAAAATAATACTTTGGAATCCACTATGTCCACTATATTGTCCTGTCCAAACTGTAGGACAATTTTGCCATGTCTAGTGCATGCAATCTAAGCTCCCTAGCATCCCTGGAAAATCTCATTCTTAATTAATTTTAAATAGTCTTGCAACGTCGTTAGCATCCAGTGCTCTTAGATAAATCTGTCCAAAGACCTCCACAATGGCTCGATAAAACCTTTTTGTACTTTCAATTGCAGTTGATTCTCCAAATTTAATGTATTCATCAGTTAAATCAGCTAATACACCATACGCCAATATTCAAAATGTTGTTATTATTTTTTGTAAACTAGACAATCCTAGTTTACCACATCCATCTCTCTGTTGCATAAAGTAGTCTTCATGACCTTCAATAGCACCAACAAGTCATAGCAATAAATTCCGACTCATTCGAAATTGCCTGCGAAATATTGTTGCATTATATCTTGGATTTTTTGCAAAATAATCATCCTATAGTCTTTGATTTGTTGCAGCACGATCGCGATGATGTTGTTATTAAGCCTTTATGCTTTGACTAGTTCATTATATTATTCATATAGTAATCAATTGCAAGGTTGTTATTGGTGTATGCACATAGTAACGCTTTGTTTTATGCTAATATTGTAAAAATAAGATCCAATTCATCCTCTGATGATGAGGATGATATATAAGAAGTACTAGCATTAGTACCCATGATTGTAGACAAATATGGTGAAGGATTCAAAGAAGAATCTGCTAGTGACTCATTCCCTTATATAGTAATATAATTCAAGATAAGATAAGGAATCTTTGCAAAAAAATCTAACTCTATCTCTTTCCAACCGTTAGATTAGATTGCATTCATCTCAATTATTAATTAGTATTCTTATCCTGCAAAAAAATCTAACTTTATCTCATCCTAACAGCTGGATTAGATTTCATTCATCTCAACCATTAATTATTATTCTGATCCTATCTACACAATATCCAACACAAGATAAGGAATCTTTGCATAAAATATAACTTTATCTCTTCCCAGTCGTTTGATTAGATTGCATTCATCTCAACTGTTCATTAGTATTCGTATCCTATCCATACAATATTCAAGACAAGATAAGGAATCTCTATAAAAAATCTAACTCTATCTCTTCCCAGCTGTTGGATTAGATTGCATTCATCTCAACCGTTAATTAGTATTCATATCTTATCCACACTTTAAGATAAGATAAGGAATCTCTGCAAAAAATATAACTATATATCTTCCTAATCGTTGGATTAGATTGTATTCATCTTAACCGTTAATTAGTATTCTTATCCTATCCATACAATATACAAGACAAGATAAGGAATCTTTGTAAAAAAATCTAACTCTTTCTCTTCCCAACTGTTGGATTAGATTACATTCATCTCAACCGTTAATTAGTATTCGTATCCTATCCACATAATATCCAAGACAAGCTAAGGAATCTCTGTAAAAAAAAATCTAACTCTATCTCTTCCTAGCCGTTGGATTAGATTACATTCATTTCAACCATTCATTAGTATTCGTATCCTATCCACACAATATCCAAGACAAGATAAGTAATCTCTATAAAAAATCTAACTCTATCTCTTCCCAACTGTTGGATTAGATTGCATTCATCTCAACCGTTACTTAGTATTATTATCCTATTCACACAATATCCAAGACAAGATAAGGAATCTCTGCAAAAAATCTAACTCTATCTCTTCCTAACTGTTGGATTAGATTGCATTCATTTAAATCGTTAATTAGTATTCTTATCCTATCCACACAATATACAAGACAAGATAAGGAATCTTTGCAAAAAAATCTAACTCTTTCTCTTCCCAGTCATTGGATTAGATTGCATTCATCTCAACCGTTAATTAGTATTCGTATCCTATCCACATAATATCTAAGAAAAGATAAGGAATCTCTGTAAAAAATCTAACTCTATCTCTTCCCAGCCGTTGGATTAGATTACATTCATTTCAACCGTTCATTAGTATTCGTATCCTATCCACACAATATCCAAGACAAGAGAAGTAATCTCTGCAAAAAATCTAACTCTATCTCTTCCCAACTGTTGGATTAGATTGCATTCATCTCAACCGTTAATTAGTATTCTTATCCTATCCATACAATATCCAAGACAAGATAAGGAATCTTTGCAAAAAATCTAACTCTATCTCTTCCTAGTCGTTGGATTAGGTTGCATTCATCTCAACCGTTCATTAGTATTCATATCCTATCCACACAATATTTAAGACAAGATAAGGAATATCTGTAAAAAAATCTAACACTATCTCTTCTCGGTCGTTGGATTAGAATGCATTCATCTCAACCGTTAATTAGTATTCTTATCCTACCCACACAATATACAAGACAACATAAGGAATCTCTTCAAAAAAATCAAACTCTATCTCTTCCTAGCCATTGGATTATATGGCATTTATCTTAACCATTCATTATTATTAGTATCCTATCCACAAAATATCCAAGACAAGTTAAGGAAACTCTATAAAAAATCTAACTCTATCTCTTCCCAGTCGTTAGATTATATTGCATTCATCTCAACCGTTCATTAGTATTCGTATCCTACCCACACACATGATAAGGAATCTCTGCAAAAAATATAACTCTATCTCTTTCCAATCGTTGGATTAGATTACATTCACCTCAACCGTTCATTGGTATTCTTATCTTTTCTACAATATCTCTATAAATAGTTTATTTGTTATATTAAACTGAAGCCTTTATTTCATATAACACTCTTTGAAATCCTAAACTATAACACTCTTTTAGACCTATCCAAAAAATGGAAAGCTCAAATTTTGGGGTAAAGCTTTCAAATCTCGAAGTGCATCATATTTAGTTGAAGAAGATCAAGTCCTATGCCATGTATATCTTAATGTTTAATAAGACCCAGTCACTGGTAGAGATCAATCTATGGCTCAGTTTTGGTCTCGTATCACAACTGAATACCATCAAATACTGCCAAATCATATTATTGTCATTCAACCTTATAGATCTTTATAAGCTCAATGGCAAACTATAATGACAACTATTGGCAAATTCAGAGGATGTGTTGCAAATTGAAAACTTGAATCCAAATGATGCTTCTAAACAAGATATTGTAAGTGCTTTATTTATTTGTTTTTTCTTTATATGAATTGAAATACGTTTGATTTATACCCTAAAATCTAACTTAAGTTACATTGTTGTCTTACAGTTTGAGAAAGTAAAAGATTTACTCATTCAAGATCCAAAATTTCAAAAAGGTTTCAAATTTGATCATGTATGGCCAATCCTAAACAATATGGAGAAATATGCTAATACTAGCAAAGCGAAAACATTGGGTCATCGAAAACGATCTAAGTGTAATGAAATGTCACCGTCAAAATCCCAAAAATCAGATAAGTCAATAGGATCATCATCATTTTGTATTTATTTAAATAATGATTTTGAAGTTGAAGATCCATTTATTAAAAGAAATGATGAAGCTGATCATCCTATTGGGAGGAAGAAAGAACAAATGAAAAAGGAACAAAATGAGTAAATAAAAAAACTTTTTATGTCCATGAATAAAGAAATAAAAGGAATGTTTCATGAAAGTCAATCTCTTCTAAAAAAATTATGAACTTCAGTTGTTACGAGCTCAAAATGAGGCAAAAAATTAGAGCTACGACAAAGACAGGAAGACAATAAAAATTTATGCAAAGATCTGGATTCCATCAAAGATTCAGAGATGCGTGAGGCTTTCAAAAATGAACAAATGAAATTTTATACAAAAAGAGCTCAAGAAGGAGAACCTCAAGGAGGACTTAGCTCATCTGGTAGCTTTAGCCAATATTTTGATTTTGGAGAAAATGGGGATGACCTTCCAAACTATTGATTATTTATGTTAAATTAATATTCTCAAGTGTTTTAGTTTTACTTTTAATTTGATTGTTGTAATTTTAGTTTAATTGTAATCTCAAGTCTGATTGTAATTGTAATTTATTTTAGTTTGGTTGTAATTTCAAATATTTTCATTAAGTTTTAATTTTTTAAATCAATGTTATGGTTTAAATTTATGGACCTTTATTTCAAATTTACTTTTTATTCTTAACATATTTTATTAATGAATTTATAACACTTATAAATAAGAATTATAAATAAATATTAAAATAAATTTAATATTATATTCAATATTAGTGTCATATTAAATGTCTCAATGAGATCTTTGTAATGATATATTTTGTGTAAAGTAATATATATTTTAAATTTAATTACTTAGTAAATTATGTAAATAAATCAAATTGTGAGGACATAAAAGGAATATGTTAAAAAGAAAATGGACAAAGTTGTCTTTTTACAACTTTTAGTGCATGTTTGGTGTATTACGATTCATTATACTATTTTGGTGTATTATTATTCACTATACTATTTTAGTGTTGAATTTTGGTAACTTTGGAGTGAATTCATTGAACCAAAAGACCTGGATTTTGTTTACTTTAAGGCCATCTCAAACAATGTCCACTATTGAGTACCATTCATGTTTGAAAACAATTATTATTGATGTGATGTGACTCCGTTTTGGTGAGATGGCCTTAAAGCAAAGAATGTCCACTATTGTGTACTCTCTATATGATGTGACTCTGGTAAACAGAGAGATATTTAGGTATTTAGAGCAAATAATGTCCATTATTGGGGTACCATCCACGTTTGAAAGCATCTATTACTGATGTGATGTGACTCTTATAAATAGAGAGATATTTAAGGTTGGAACACCTGTTTCATTTAGGCCTTCCAACCTAACAAATGAAAATTTATGTAAAAAGAGCTCAAGAAGGAGATCCTTAAGGAGGAGTTGACTCATCTAGTAGCTTTAGCCAATATTTTGATTTTGGAGGAAATGGGGATGACCTTCTAATCTATTAATTATTTATGTTAAATTAATATTCTCAAGTGCTTTATTTTTACTTTTAATTTGATTGTTGTAACTTTAGTTTGATTGTAATCTCGAGTCTGATTTTAATTGTAATTTATTTTAGTCTGGTTGTAATTTTAAATATTTTCATTGAGTTTTAATTTTTTAAATCAATGTTGTGGATTAAATTTATGGACCTTTTATTTCAAACTTACTTTTTATTCTTAACATATTTTATTAATGAATTTATAACACTTGTAAGTAAGAATTATAAATAAATAATAAAAATAAATTTAATATTATATTCATTATTAGTGTTATTTTAAATATCTCAATGAGATCTTTGTAATGATATATTTTGTGTAAAGTAATATATATTTTAAATTTAATTACTTAGTAAATTATGTAAATAAATCAAATTGTGAGAAGGACATAAAAAAATATGTTAAAAAGAAAATAGACAAAGTTGTCTTTTTATAATTTTTAGTGCATGTTTGGTGTATTACTATTCATTATACTATTTTGGTGTATTACTATTCATTATACTATTTTAGTGTTGAATTTTGGTATCTTTATAGTGAATTCATTGCACCAAAACACCTAGACATTGTTTACTTTAAGGCCATCTCAATCAATGTCCACTATTGTATACCATCCACGTTTGAAAACAGTTATTATTGATATTATGTGACTATGTTTTTGGTGAGATGGCCTTAAAGCAAACAATGTCCACTATTGTGTACCATCTATGTAATGTAACTCTGGTAAATAGAGAGATATTTAGGTATTTAGAGAAAACAGTGTCCATTATTATGGTACCATTCGCGTTTGAAAGCAGTTATTACTGATGTGATGTGACTCTTATAAATAGAGAGATATTTAAGCTTGGAGTACCTATTCCATTTAGGCCTTCCAACCAACTTTTAATATTATAAATGTGTAGGAGCGGTTGGTTAGTATGGGGTAATGGTAATAGAAATGAGAATGAATATAGTGAGAAATGAGAATAGATATAATGAGGAATTAGTATTTAAAATATTTTTAAAAAAATTGTCACTACTAAGGAATGAGTTTTATTCCTCTAGTAAATGAAGGATATGGAGGATTCCCCAAAAGTGAGATATTAAACTATTACCCTTATAATGATAATCAACAACGAACCACTCACTTTTCATTATATACTGATTAACTCCTTCTCAAACCCAGGGTTGTTCTTAACGTTTTATAGGCCCTGGGTGAAATTAAAAAAAGCCCCCGATAAATGGGCAATAAACAAACATGTAAATTTTAAAAGCATATTTTTATTATTAAAATTTAATATCTATACATAAGTGACCCAATTTATAAGTCTTAAAATTTAATATCTATACATAAGTGACCCAATTTATAAGTCCACACACTCAACAAAATATTAAGTAATCATAACATCAACTAATAATATCTTGCAATTTTCAGTAGCAATAAAACTACTAAAAATAGTAACAGTAACAACAAAATAGCAATAGCAAAAATCGAACAGCAAAATACAAAGAGAATAGCCTAACAAACACACAGATGATCATGATTTATGAAAAATAATTTCTTCGTGCATCCAGTGGAAATTATTGGCAACACAATTAGGAATGACAGCTGAATCACAATGTATGCAGGATCTGAGAAGATTGGAGATCATCTGTGTTGTTTGGGCACTCTCATAAAGTGCTATGCGGTATAATATCATATTCTGTTCTATAATTTTGTTATGGTCCTATTTATTTTGTAGTGACATTACTACCTTGACCTCCTAAAATCTTGATGCTTTAACATCTTAAATAAATGTCTGCATCAAATTCATTCCTCTTTGAGTTAGTAGCTCTCAACTTAGTGCAATAGTGAGAATGTACCGATTTTCTAGTATATAGCCTTTCAAGTTCACTGCTAAAACTGGTCACTGGCTTTCTCATCACTGAAAGGGGTTTCTAGTCTTTCTCTTACTAATTAATATCTACTTTTTATTCTCACTTTTTGGAGGAAAGTTTGGAGCTTTCTGGGTTTGTGCAGTTCTCCTCGGCTGTGTGAGCTGCTTTTATGTGCTTATTCATGTTGGGGAAAGCAGTGGGCTTTTTGCAGAGGTAGAAAGTAAAAGAGGGGAAACTGTTAAGGATTTCCTATGTTTTGGTTTGAGTGGTTGTTCTATTCGTGAGGAAATGCTACGCTAAGGGTTTGAGAAGCGGTTGCACTTTCTCTGTTATCCTTTCTACCTATTATTGTTGTTTTTCTTCCAGATCCACGCCCTTTCAGTATTTGTGTGTTGGAGAATGATACAAACTGATATGCTTCATAACTCTCTCGTTTTCTCTACTATTTCGTTTCTTTTTCTGGAGTCGTGTAACTGTGTTGATATTGGCCTAAAGCCGCCCCTGAATGGTTGGTAAATCTAGTTACAGTTTCTGGTTATCGTTGTTTCCTTGAGGAGGGAATGAGAGTGACTCTTTCTTTCATGCCTTTCTGAAGTTTCTGTATGAAAAGCGTAACACTTTCTTTGAATTAGGATTGATTTCTAAACCTTTAAAATGATTTTAGGAACTTATTGTGTGGTAATGAGTGTACTTATACACGTCTGAACGATGTTTTGGAGAAAATGTCAAGTAACGTTGTACTTATACATGTGTTTATAAAGAATGCAGATCCGATGATGCTTCCGATGTCAACGTTAGCATCGTCGGTGCTGGTGTAGCCGAGGTGGCTCCTGCTCCGACTCTCGGTAAGCGTTCGTTATCAGTGATGTCACACGATACTTCAGTGCTCATTACATGTACTGGATCTCCAGTCAAGTCCAGTGTACGATGCAGCCGATAATAACCCACCTGAGGTTCCAGTTGTTTTGTCTTGGACAATCAAAGGTATGGGAGCAAATGAGCATTTTCATTTTGTCATGGAACAAGTTAAGTTTTTCTTTTCTCTCTCCACTTACTCTCTACAAATTCTCCATTACATCTTTGTTTTTCCTTTGTATCCCTCATGTTGGAGGTTTTGAGTTTGTCTATATTAGTTTAGTAACATTATTCTATACGTGCAGTTTGTCATCTGCATCCATGCTCATTATTTGTCTTAGTTTTCTTTTATTGCTATTTTATTATTTATTAATTTTCTTATTTTTATTAGTTTTCCCTTTTATTACTATTACTATTACTATTATTATTATTATTATTATTATTTATTTTTATTATCTAATTATTTATTGTCTTTTTGTATTTGTATTCGTTGTTATTATTATTATTAGCATTTTTAGTATTATTACTATTAATCTTGTTTTCATTATTATATATATATATCTATATCTTTTGTTATTTTTATGATTTCTATGTATTGATGCTGTTTTACCTATTTTCTCTGTAACCTGCATCATTTTTTTTATTGTTTCATTTGCATGTGAGTCTATTGAAAACAGCCTCTCTACTATCACTACAACAAAAATACACATTTCGCGTCGTCTTCATTTCAGACGTCGCGAATTGTAAGGGGCTTTGGCGACGTCTTCATAGACGTCAGGAGAGGTGTCAAAATTCGGCGTCGTTGGATGCAGACGTCGTTGAAA
>JANVCQ010014105.1:0-12890 GCA_025531925.1 Erythroxylum plowmanianum
GCTCTTAACTCGTGACTAATCACCAAAATTTCTCATTCAATAGTTCTGATCTTTTACGAAAAGTTCGGGGTCCAACAGAAAAGGTGACGAAGACATAACACTATAAGTCTTATGTGACATAATTTATTATATTTTAATATTATTATGGGTCTTATATTGTCATGTGACGCTTATGTGATAGTGTGGGACCTATTTATTTAAAATAAATTATTAAAATATATTGGACTCATTCGTTTATTTAACCCTAAATGTAATTAACATCACTAAATAACTTAATTAAACTAATTAATTTTATTAAATAAACTAAATAACCTATTAACTAAGTAACCCTAAAACTTAAAAATCCCAATTCAAGTCCCTAATCCCTAAATCCCCAACCTAGAAAATGTCATCTCCTTAAGTCGCATTGCCTTCCTACTTCATCGCAACATCTCATTCTTAACCCTTTCATTGCCCTACACTGTCGTCCCAGTTCTATGGTAATCTAATTTTTGTTTTTTCTCTTCATACTCTACCTGTTGCTTGCTTTTTTTATTGTAATCCAGGTCGTGCTTTATTTGCTTATTCATCCTAGTTGTTTGCTTTCGTTGGGCTACACTATACATAGGGGCAAATGTTTTGCTTTTTATTTTTTCTTTCATTATGTTTAGCCTTAGTTTTATTTGTCTATTCATCCTAATTGTTTGTTTTACTAGGCTGCACTACGTCATGAGGGATAAATGTTTTTCTATTTTGTTTTTGTTGTCATTGTGTTTTGTTTTTGTTGGTTCAACTACTACCCACCAAACTAGGATGAGACTAGATAATGTACCACAAGACCTATCACTTACAGTATCATTATATGTATGCAAATGTAAAAATTTTCTTAGTTTTGTAAACTTTGTAGCTTATGGATAAGAATTTAGAATATTTGATGAAAAGACTGACGGTATGAATTTGTTGAATTGAATTTAGGTGTCATTTTGTGTATTAGCCTGGCCTCCACTTGGTTGATTTTTGGACTCAAAGGAAAGTCATGATCAATAAAATTCCATCTCCATTATTTAGTTGTAGTTTTTAGTTGATACAAATAACTAGCATTGAATAGAATTTACATCCTTAGATATGAATTAAGGAAAAGAAAGATAGAAAGGGATATCCATAAATATATCACATTTCAATTAGTGGGTTCAAGTATTAAAAGTCAAATACATCTCACTTACCCCATTTAGACATATTCTTACTCTTACCATATACTCATTACATTTTAATTGGTCTAAAATTCACCATTTAATTTATAACTCTATCTAATATATGTATCTTTATTCATATTTTCCATATGTTAGTATATAATTTAAAGCTGAAAGTCTTTGGTATCTATACAGATGGAATCCTTATCATCTATAATTATAACAATAGTTCAAATATAGAAAACGTGATCTGCTATTGTGGATTAAAATTCCTAGTAAGGACATCATGGAGTGATCATGATCCTAATCAGAGATTTTATTGATGCCCCAATTATCCAGAGAGAATTTAATTTTATTAGATTAAAAATCTTAAAGTTTATATAATGAAATAAAATATTTTTGGTTGAGAGGTGCAACTTTTTCAAATATTACAATGATAAATTTATTGAGGGAGTCATTGAAGTGATTCAAAAATTAAAGTAAAGGAACAAGTATCAATGTTAAAAGAGGGAGGTTGAAACTTGAAACAAGCATAATTATGGAGTTTGAAGAACAAATAAAGCTCATAAAAAAGATATTATTTTTTTCCAAAATAGAAAAAAGCAAAGAAATTTATGTTAGTGGATATTGTAATAGGATTTTTTCTAGTTATGATACTTATTATTTTAAACTATGTTATAGGGAAATTGTATTGAATTATAATTAAATATGAATTATGTAATGTACAACTATATTATTTATATAAGAATTATTTTTGGTGATGAATTAGAGGAAAAACTAGCTTTTTGTTCAAAGCTTTATTCCCACACCTATTACAAATAAGTTTATTTCTTATATGAAGCATTAGTTAATCAAGCAAAATTAACACTACCAGATGAATCTAATAGACAATGAAGAATTCAACCAATATAAATTGAAGGCAAATAATATGCATGACATTGATTAAGTTGCTCAAGATTCAATCATTCATATTGGTCAAGTGAAAAAAAAAGATATGCCCAATATAAACAGTTTTGTTTATAAGTACAAAGATTTGTCACCATTTCACATATGTGAGTAGCACATAATCTAAAAACCAATGTGACATATATAAAAAAAGTTAGAGACATTGTTAATTGGCAATGTTTCCTTTATTTAAACTTGACTGCAAAACTTGTTCTTGGGATTATAGTCTTCATGAGGTTCTTTTTTTGATTGCTTGAGCTTGTAGTTGTTGTGAAGTAATACTAAAGTTTTCTTTGAGCCTTAAACCCTTTAGTTTAACTGATAATTTGAATGTGTTTGGATCAATTTATCTAAACTTTCTTTTACTGGCATGTCTAGATGTATCACGTTAGCAAATTGAAGAAAAACATTAGAACCACATTCGTCAAAATTTTCAACTAAGATAATTTGATTAAAAAAACACATTCCTGACAATATTGCTTTCTTGACTTAGTA
The DNA here is from genome assembly GCA_025531925.1 of Erythroxylum plowmanianum. Taxonomy (NCBI): domain Eukaryota; kingdom Viridiplantae; phylum Streptophyta; class Magnoliopsida; order Malpighiales; family Erythroxylaceae; genus Erythroxylum; species Erythroxylum plowmanianum. The sequence continues at coordinate 2,610 of JANVCQ010014105.1, forward strand.
TAGTATTGTCATCAACTTTGTTTACATAGCCTAACCATTTTTATAGTGATAACAATTTCATTAGTTATTAAAGCTAATAATAATTGATAAAAAATAGAAAGGTTATATACCTATGTAGATGCCCATTAACCTAATTAAGATAATGATAAACATTAGTTACTATAAGGTTTAAAAACCATATTCAAATGATTAAGACAAGGTGTGCATACCTATGAAGAAGCCTTAATGTATAGGGTTAAGTTATCTTTATTGCATTTTTGTGGATTTTTCACCACATTCCCTTAATTTCTATTCTTGTCATTTATAAGACAATTTGCTTGGATTTTGTAGCTTCTTTAGCTAATTTTGATGTCTCCTTGAAATTATCGATCGACTGGTATAAATCTTTTTTTCGAGGATGTATCACCTTTATATTAGTTGAAGGCCAAAGAATTTCTCCCTTATCAGTTTGTAATACATGGTCATACAAACTTAGGAATCAACCATTTATATAACATGAATCTATGAATGTCTCAACCTTCTCTTTTGAGTGATAGATTGAACTAATTACATGTTTGCATAGGTATCTATATAGATCCTCTAGTTGATAACTACATGTTTATTATCTACCAATCCTCACACTATGTTTCCCGTCACCCTTCGAAACTTCATAAGCACTATCTCTATTCAAGACAATTCTATACTACATTGCTTCTTACTTATTCTTCTCCAACTTCTTCATTATGTTTGTTGCAATATTTGACTTCCATCAAACTACAAAATGTCTCCTATCTATATAGCTCTTCATCATCATGATTTTAATTATTTCAAGCATGTTAATCACTAGTCTATCCCTAGCCTATAAGATCTACCCATTAAAAGTTTCATTCATATTATTGTCAACTATTAGGCATTAGTATATGATAGTAAGTCTTCACCATCGTCCAATTCCAAATCATACGCTAATAAATTCATGAGCTAAGTTCATAAATTTATGTTTTCTACCTCTATTAGAGCCCAAGCTAATAGATACATTCCTCAATTTCCATCCTTACCTACTATACTAAAAAATTAGCCTTTGAATTTTATCTTAAGGAAGCAAAAATCAATCCCAAAAACTAAGTCTTTAATGCTACCATATTCTTTTCTTAGCATCAAAACAAATGTATAACCATTTGAATTGTAGCAAAATATAAAAAATTTTATTATGATGTATATCATAAAATAATGAAGTCTTAATAAGTTAATGAAATTGTCATTTTTCATTACCTATAGTGATGAACTCTCTTGATTCCTTAATAGTTGCAACTCCATAGTTGATATGGGATTGGTTATATTCATTAACATAATTTTTTAATTTCTCTTTCTTTAATCTCTCTTTGCTCTTCTACCCATGATTTAATTAATAAAAATATTGAGTTTCTCTCTACACTCTTCGACCATTTTTTTTGGTTAAGATATTAGGCTTCTTAAAAATTCTTTCCTTGAAGTGTCTCATCAAGAATTTGTTAGAGACCAATCTTGGTTTCTTAGTTATGAAGTAACTATGATTATGTTGGTAAGTTTTTACTTTATACCATCTTTCATTCTTGTCATATCCAATATACAATTCCTAAGGGCATTCTTCAATACACCCAATCTTGATCTAATTACTTTCAGTCTTTTTTAAACTTACATTGAAACTAGTTAGTACTATATAATCGATGATAGCATATTTAAATTCTTTTATAGTTTTGCCACACTTATAGGATTATGCCTAACATTTGAATTAGGTCTACGCAAACCTTCACCTGGCTCCTCCACCAAGATATTCATCTCTATTACTAAAACTACCACAATCAATTGAATCAATTTCAACTAATTGATGGTCACCTAGAATGTCTATATAAAAGTTTTATTAAACATATCCAACATATTCATCCACATATGCACCCTATTCCTCTATATTTTCTTCCATATGTGCACCCTATTCCTTCATATGTTCATTTGCTTATTCACCTTGTTCCTCCATATTTTCATCCACATGTTCACCCACATTTATGCTTGTTCATCATTACTATAGTCCTCTCCTCCAATTGTATGTAATATGGTAGGAGCAAGGAAAGGTATGTCTAAATTATGAGTTACATATAACCATGAATCTGCATAAGGTTTGCTAGCCTAATACAACTTTGTTTTGAATCAATAACTCTTAATCATGCTTTGAAATTAAAACTAGGCACCCTATAATATGCCTTATCAATTTGATGTTACCCAAAATCCTTTCCCATCTCATATATTTGACTGTTACTGACATAATCAACGTTAACATTCTCAAATGTAGTAATATCCCAACCAATATAAATTTGGCTGACCTAGGACTTGGTCTAAGAAATTGCTTGAGCTGTATACATTTATTAGAAATTAACATATAAAATGAAAGAATTAACGCACAATTTAGTATCCATGTGCCAAAAATTAGTAATGTAAAGCTTGCAAATTCAAATATGAGAAATGTGACCCAATTTCTATGTTTCAAATTCTAACTAGATTATGGCCATGTCTCAAATTCAGAGTCCATGTTCAAAATTCTAACCAAAACGTGATTCATGTTCGTAAATGATTTAGAGTCCATGTTCCAAATACTAACCAAAATGTTACCAAGTTTCTATGTTTCTATATTAGATTTATGGAAAGAAAAAGAACACATTTATGTAAAGAATAATTGATTCTAAAATGGAGACACTAATCATTTAAAGAAATAAATTAAAGGCAATCCCTTCTATTGTTGTTGTGTAAAAACACTATTGATAATGAATAAACAAAGCAATAGGCATGAATTTCTAACTCAACAATATGAATGAATTTCCAAACAAAATTGCATATAATCCTAAGGTTAGTTTAACAACATGTATGAATTTTCAAACAACTTTACAAGGTGGCTTATTCCTTAATTACACCATCAGTTTTCTACTTAATACATATAACCAACTTAAATCATCTACATAAAAAATTAAACTAGAGGAGACCACATACAAGGTAGGCAAAAACATCTGTCCCCATATGAGATTGCTTCCCATGTGCAACCTAGGCAATAACACGTGAACATCATATAAATAACAAAAAGACAAATTGTATTGATAGTTAAAACAAAAACACGATCAGCATATTGAGATAAAAGCAAACACAAAACAAAAGTGGACATGTAGTGTAGACAACACGGCACAAAACAAATGATTTACCATAAAATTGTGACAATAAAGGGTGGTGAAGGCCAGCAAATGAGACGCTGTGATGAAGGAGATAGATGATGCATTGAGCAGGGAGACAATGCCACCTAGGGAGACAATCTATTTTAGATTGGGGATTAAGGTTTTGATTTGGGATTTTTAAGTTTTAAGGTTAATTAGCGAATAGATTTATTAGTTTAGTTAATAAAATTAATTATTTTAGTTAAATTAAATTTAATTAGGTTAATTATATCTAAAGTTAAATTAAACAAAGTGAATCCTACGTGTTTTAATAAATTTAATAATTTATTTTAAACAAATAAATTCACACAAGTGTTCTGTGACAATGTAAAACCTATGACAATATTAAATATTATATTTTTTATCACATCTGACATCTTTTCTGTTAATATAGAGTTTAATTTGAGCTTTACTAAAACTAATAAGACATGATAAATTTTAATTTTTTTTTTAATAAAATAATTTATTAAGAAAGAAGTGATGATACGTTACTGATGTAAGCCAATCATAGATTGTGAAATTGATGTAGCATAGGATACTTCACATTTTAGAAACTCCTAAGATGAGATCAATGGCCAGGATCAACCTCATCATACTATAGTTTCTTCACTATCAATAGCAAACACAAAGTCAAACAAATATGTGACACTAGACTTGTGGACCAATTAGCTAGTGATTATGTCCTTCCACTTCAGAGCGAAAGACTATTCAGATTGTAATACATAATGATACCTTAGTTATGCATCTCGGATCGAACGTGAAAGGGCAAGAAATGAAGAAATGTGAAAAATACCTAATTTCAGTCTCTATAATTTCAAACGAGCTTTCTAAAGCTGAAACGAGCATGAATCCACCACCGCCTTCACGAGATTTGCTCTCTAGGACGTAGGTAAGGTCTTTCTACAGTTTTCTTAAAATATAAACTCTAATGGGTCAAAGAATTCTTATGTTTACGATTGATATGAGCAACTGCAGGAGACCTTAGCCTTTATATATAGCTTTCATATTGGGCTTCCCTATCACAGGCTCGATATGGGTCTGGTCTACACTGATTGGGATCTATTTTCCACACAAACTTTGACCCATTGATTTATATCACTTATTAGGTCACTTATTATCTTTATTTGGATCAAATTACGTAACTTAACCGATAAGTTATTAAAAAAACCAAAAAATGCAATTAATAGTTGTCCAACTTTATAAGATAGGACAAAATTGTTTAACATTCTCCCTCTTGGATAAGTGCTAATTGCAGTTTTCACTCTAGTTTTAAAATAGTTTAAAAACTTGGTTAAGTCATGCTACTGAATTAGTCGACTGGGTTTAAAACAAAACATTTTATCCAAAGATAACAAAATTCCATCATTCCATTCTACAAGGCTTTCAATACCAAAAAGTATCAAATACATGTTTCATGTACGACACAGATCTAGTACAATCATGTATACCTAATACCTCACTAACATGAATGGGAAAATGGAGTGTAGCAAACTAAGATGATACCTTTATGATCTAAATTATATCATCTTCCTTTGTAGTTTTCGATTTCTCCAACTTTATGCTAAACTACATTAGAGAAATCATGTTTTATCTCACCGAATGCTAAACAACATTAGAGAAAACTTGTTTCCTCTCATCAAATGCTAAACTGCATTAAAAAAACCTTTTTATTCTCTAACTGAATGCTAAACTGCATTAGAGAACTTTTATAAGATTAAAAACTTATATTCTCCTATGTCATGTCAAACTTCATGGATATCCATATAAAGTTGTATGTGTATAAATGACACAGGCATAAGGTTAATCTGTATATATACCCAATGACCTTTAAATGCTTAACATCGACACAAATCTTAAGACTTTTATAGGTATTATGACAATATATGATAACATGTGTTACTGAGGATAAACGATAATCATCTTTATCAATGAACCACCATACTATCATAATGCATCAAAATGTACAAATGTACATGGAGTAAACATAACAATCTCCTAACTAACATTGTCTAAGGACGTCAAAACACTCATACTATATACTTATGTCATAAACACAAGTGGACAAAGTTCTTTAGTTAAAGGATCGACTAACATTTCCTCAGTCCTTAAATGCTCCAAACCTTAATGTCACCTTTTTGTATCAACACCTTTATGACCAAATAATTGACTTTTAAAAGCTAAGACCCTATGATATTCTTTGTTATTATTAAAAAACATATCAAAAAGATTATCATAGAACAACTGAATGGGTCTAGCCACTGAATCAACCATAGACAACTTAGAAATCAAATTGCTGGGCTAAACCGTCTGTGAAGCAGCTCCATAGCATGCACTCTGTATACATGATCGAGGAAGTAACTCGTGTCTACTTGACACTCTTCCACGATATTGTACCATCTGCAAACTTAAAACATATTCTGGAAACATAGCTAAATATGAATCTCAATTCCCTATAAGGTTTAGTTTGTTGACTTTTCTATATATCAACATATAATCCTTAGTTCCCTTTAATTATCTTAACACTCGCTAGAATGCATTCCAATGCTCTACTCCTAGGTTAACTAAATACTGACCAACTAGTCAAATAGTCAATGCAATGTCCCACCTAGTACATAGCCAAGCATAGATTAGGCTATCAACCGTACTGGTATACATAACATTCCTCATAACCTTTATCTTTACTTTATCCTTTGGATATTGTGCCAAATATTCTCTCTCACTATGAGAGATAGGTGCTACGACAGGTTTATAGTTAACCATATTAAACCTTTGTAACATAAACTCAATGTATGCTCTCTGTGAGAGGTCTGATGAGTGTTGAGATTTGTCCCAATAAATTTGAATACCTAGGACAAAAGATGCTACATTTAGGTCCTTCATGTCAAAGTTCTTGACTAAAAGTTGCTTAACCTTATACAACATGGTCAAGTAATTTAATGTGAGCAATATATCATCCACGTGTAGTAATAAGAAGATAAATTTGCTCCCTCTGATCTTATAGTACAAGCATCTTTTAACTTTATTTTTCATAAAGGAGAAAGAGGTCATAACCTCATCAACTGTAAGGTATTACTTTTGAGAGGTTTGAAGTAAACCATATATTGATTTGCATAATGCGCAAACCATGTTAGTTCCATTTGGATCCTAAAATCCTTTTAGTTGTACCATATAGACCTCTTCATAAAGGTCTTTACTCAGAAAAGCAGTTTTGACAGTCATCTGATGTAACTCTATATCATCATGAGCTACAATTACCTTAATCACTCAAAATGTATCCTATGAGAATATGAGAGAAATGGTAACATTAAAGTTAACCTTTCTCCGTGAGTAAACCATTAGGCAACTGAGCTAGCCTATAAACCTCTAAACTCTATCCTGAAATCCTTTAGGTCTAATCTTCATTTACAATTGACAAGTTTGCAGTTTCGTTGTAAATCAATTAGTTCCCAAACCTTACTATGCTTCATGGATTACATCTCATCATTCATTGCATCCCACCAATCATCCACATTAGGTCTAGAAATAACTTCTATAAATTTAATTAGATTCGAAACATATCTAATATTATAATCACGTACGCCTGATATACTATGTAATCAGATGGGACAGTAGATCGTCTCACTTTGGTGAATTTACCTAATTGCGTTAGATCTTGTACCCGCAGGAGCCACTGTGTGTACAGGATGGATTCTTATTCCTATATAGGCATGGTACAGAGACTTAAATCCACCGGATCTAACTGTATGAGTATCGGGTACATGATAATTGTAGTATCTGCCCTACTATCATCCGAAGGGTCAAAGAGCCCACCATCATCATAGACATTATATTCCAGAAACTTAGCTATTTGTGATTTCACTATTCTAGTCCCACCTTCTATACAATAAGAGCTGTAGCTTTAAAATGGTTGAGATATCTTACTAAATAGTAATAAGTAGAACGAGCATACAATCTTTCTTTATAAGGATTATACTACCTCAGTAGGGCAACCACATACACAAATGTGTGCAAGGTTGGGTTTCCAAACTTCTAGATAATAAGGTAGAATAGCCCTATTCTACATCGACTTCTTCAAGTCTTTTAGGGTGCAGTTATATTTCAGCAACATATCATTTTGCTCAGAAGTACTCGACGTAGTGAATTAAGTCATTATTCCAACTTATTCCAAATATCTAGCAAACAGACCTTTTAAAGTCCTGAAATATCATGTTTGCCACAATATTCTCATCTATGGTCAAATCTGACTATCTTGATGAATTTTTCCAATTGGTTCTCAACCTTCAGTCTTTAAGCAAGAACACGTAACTGTAATGGGAATAATCACCAACAAATGTCATAATACATTTAGAATTGCACAATGCAACTATATAAGGTCTACATATATCTTTATGTATCAGACTCAACAAGTCAAAATCATGAGTTGACCTTAATACTCTTATTAGTCAACTTACCCTTGCAATAGTCAACATATATTCCCAGATCATCATAATTTAGAATTAAGAAATGTTTTCTTTGATCAATCTTTCAACCTTAGCTCTAGAAATATGACTTAAACTTTTATGCCACACCATGCATAACTTCTCATTCATTAGGGTTCTTCATTTCATAACTTGTTTAGCAAGATATAATGAAGCATATATCTAATTCAGGATAAGACACATTTTATACAAACCATATGACAAGAAAGTTATACCATTATGTTTTGCATTAAACATCAACTGTACAACATAAACATTAAATACAAAACATTAACCCTCTTTATCCAAAATTGATCAAAAGATCACATATAGAATGTGTCGTGTAAAACCCAAATGAACCTTACTACAAGGTTCAGTACATACATTCCCTATATATATTACTTCTACTTCTTCATTGTTGTGAACCATCAGTTCCTCCTTCCCTTTAATTTGGCTTTATCATGGATATAAACCACTACATTGTGGAAGCACTATGATCAGATGTGTCACTATAAAGTCACCAAATACTTAATGTGACTATTGCAAATTAGATTTATAAATTGATAAGCCAAGGAGTTACCTGATGGTCTCAGTCTTTCTTTTTAGACCTTATGCTGCTGGCTTCTTTATGTCATGCGGACCTTTACCATCACTGGTTTGACCAACATCAGCATATAAAGAAGATTTAAACTTTCTACCTTTGAACTTAGTGGGCTTCATCTTTGCCTTCCCTTAAGTTGCTTCAAGGGCTATAGGAATAGCAAACTTGATTTTCTCCTCCTCAGCGACGCAATGGGCTATCAAAGTGTTGAAGTCCCATTCCTCATCTAGTAAGTAATATATCATCACTAGATTACTAAACTTTGAAGGGAGTGTGTTTAGAGTCTGGCGAACAATGAATACATTAGGTAGAGAAATGTTTAGTATCTTCAGTCTATTGTGAAGATGGATCTTTCTTGATATGGACTCCATTACTCCCCCTTCTTCTGTATGCCTTATAGAGAATAATTCTTTCATCAAGGTACTTGTCTCAACATTATGTGAGACTGTGTACCTCTGGAAGACATTACTAAAAAATTCTTTCACTATGTATGCGTCCAAAAGTCCACATAGCAGATAATGTTGGGCTCCATTTTCGGAACCCAACCCTTGCCTTGAAACAATTCATAAACATGAACGTATTAACATGTAGGGTTATTTCCATGAAATCTCTTTAGCCCTAATCGGTTCCCTCTCATAACATCTCAAGTTGCCAAGGCGAACTCACACAACGGAATCACAATACTCACAATTAGTTTCTTTAAAATTTTTTAGCTTTAAGTCTCTAGTTTACTTTGAAGAAAGAATCACCTCAATCGGAGCTCTATAGCTCAAGATATGCTTAAGAAACCAAAGTATGTTCATGGCCCAATCATGCTCTCCCAACCAATCCCTCATTTTCTTTCCTTCAAACTTTGTCAAATAAACTCAAAAAGATCCCAATTTTCATGAAGAGATAGATACATGACTTAGGAAGCTATTTCTTCAAGAATCACCTTAATCGGAGGTCGGACAAAGAAATTATGGCCAAACGAATCCAACGTGTTCATGTCCTTAGTTATTTTATACCTCTCTTGGCCCAATTGTCATAACTTTTTCTACAGATGTCAGATTGAGTTCGTTCTTGGACCATTATAAATTAGACTTCTAGATCTACAACTTTTGTGGAGACTTTGAAATGAGATTCTGTCGTTTGGATACTACCTGTGTGATTTTACACGGACAGGTCGTGTAACCTTCGGGTGAAAATGTGCTCCTATACTAGAAATACACGGCCCATGTGATTTTACACAGACAGGCTGTGTAACATTTGGGTGACACTAAATTTTCACCCTCCAAGACCCTTCCAAGGGATCTTAAACCCATCCTAACATCCCCTTTCCTCATAATCTTCCCAAATTCAACTCTTTCTAGTTCGATATCACTTCATATACTCTAATTATTCGGGATACACGTCCTTTACAACATCCTAATTTGTAATGATCATAACTCTCAACTCTGATATCCAAAAATCACATAATTTGTACCGTTGGAAAGCTAAGAAGACAAGCTACAACTTTCATGAAGAAAAATTTGTCTAATTCCTCTTAGATTAATACAGATTTTCTCCTAAAATCAGAACACACATTTTCTTCTCATGAGAAACTTGACAATTTACCCAACTTCACTTTCTTTATTGCAACATCATTCATCACGATTTCAATTATCAATATTATTCCATTAAACTCTCTAATATCTATTCATTTCATTCATCACATGCATCCAATTCTCATTATCCACAAAATCCTATCTTTCATCTCCATAATGTCTCACTTATGTAAATATATGTACATATATACCAACCATTCATGCTCAACATTCATCATCATCATCCATATACAAATTTTCATTTCATGTCCACAAATCTATATTTCATTAACATCCTAAATTAAGAGTTTTATAAACTTCAATAGCATTTCAAGCCATATTACATCATCAATACATTAATATTCCAAAATCCCCAAATTACACAAGATACTTGAAAGATAATTTCTCAAAATGCAATTACAACTTTGTTTACATAAATCACTCCAAAA
>JANVCQ010014118.1:0-12889 GCA_025531925.1 Erythroxylum plowmanianum
AATTTTGGGTGAGTTTTGCGAACTCAATGAGTGACCATCATCGATGGCTCACCCAGTCATATAACACATAATTCACACATCTCACCTTATTTCACATTTCACATTATTTCACATTCAATACACTTAATCATTCATATTATGCATATGCAATACACATAAGACTCACATTCGTTCTTATTGTTGTGACCGAGTGCCTATCACACACTTATACAAATACTGGCCCATAGTGCTCAGTCAGAACAGAATTATAGAGCATAGCTCTATGTGCAAAACACATATCACGGACCAAAGCTCTACGTGCAGAATCAGAAATCACGAAGCAAGGCTCTACACGGAAGTGCTTCATATTGGCAACTCAAGTCACGACGCCTTTATCTGAACATGCATTTTATGAAATGAATCAATCACATTTGCACATATCATTGGACCGTAGTCCGACATTCAACATTAAGTTGAGAGTCACATTTTGCATACTTGTTTCATCTCATTCACATACAATGAGCACTTCAATATTCAAATCAACAGCATAATCATTGGACCTCCTGTCCGGAAACTAACATAGTCATTCACATTCATACGAGCATTCAATAGTCAGTCCATACAAAATTCAAACAGAACAAATAATGAGATGAGACAATCTCGGTCTACTCACAGTACGCTTTGAAATAGAATTTGCTTCCAATTTCTGGATACGTCTATATGTGGACGTTTATCCTGCAGATCTCATTTATAAAATACACAATTCACACACGTTAGAAAACTCATTTATGCATAAATAGTTATATGGACTATGTATAATGCATGCTCAATGACAATCCCGAGTACTTTAACAAACCTTTTATTTTATGCTCATTCTCAGTTCATAACTTAATCATTCATCAATTCTTTGAACCACAACCTCAATCCTTTGGTACTTTGACATCAATAACTCATCTACAAATTTTCCTATATATATATATATATACCTGTATGCAACTAGTGAAGAGGAAAAACAAGGTATTTATATGCATATATCTATATCATTATTAACTTTCTGTTTTAAAACTCAACATTTCCTCTTCATTCTAAATTCATTTCAGCTCAATTTATCTCAACCACTCATAATCTATAATCAGTTTCTTTCCATAATCATCAAAGATAGAAAATCACGTTCACACATAATATCTTCACATTTTTTGCGTTTTCAACTTCAAAATCTAATTTAACTCTATCCCATAACAGTTCAGTCGTCAAATTCAAAGAAAATCACCATGTGCGGCACACTAAATCTCCTTACTCATTTTCCAGAAAATAAGAATATTACTGTTCTTAACCATTTAGCAGCGAACTAACGATGCATGCTTCGTTTCATACAAAATACATAATCATCACAAGTTTACTTGTTTGAAGCTCCAATATTTGAAAAATTACATAATCGTAATTTCTCATGCAACCATGTACATCAACTTGAAGGTTGACAGGGGGTTCGATTTTTCTTGGGGTAGACGAAAGAAATATCAAAGTGGAAGTGATGAAAAATAGAGAAAAGCAAGATTTAACTTTAGTGAATATTTAAAGAAAAACTCTGTGTTGGAGAAACACTAGAGAAAGAAGCTTCGGGAGAAGGAAAATGAAGGCAAGTACAGTAACTTCTCTTTCAAGGTTATTAAAACTCAACTTTAATTCTAGGACACTCTCCAATTCTTAGCCACTTATCCACTTCTAGATTTTTCCATTGACACCATAATAACTCATTTTGGTTCAGTACTTCGGAAGATTTGCCTCAAATATTTTCGGGTTGTCATATTCCAAAATAGTGTACTATGCACAACTTTCGTTTAGAACTTAAATATCTTATAAAATGAATCACAATTATAATTCTTGAGACAATTGTAGGCCTATATCTCTAGTTCACTCCAAAGCAACAATCGTCTTATTTGGAATCCTACAAGTCTAGATATACTCAAAATACTAAAGTACGTTCAGTGGAATAACCCTAGTTCATATTACTAAAGAGTACACTCACTGTACCCACCCCACGTTTTTCACTCAATTCTTTTCAGATGGCTAAGATTTTTAGTTGGAGATGTAGGACAATGTCTTACGAGTCCAATGGTTCAATAACAATTCATTTGGGTGTCTAGAGAAGAAGTTAAGGTCGGGAGGAAAAAGACAAAAGAAGCGAAACTTGGACGAAGCAAAAAGACAGAAGAAGTAAAACTCAGAAGAAGCGACAAGACAGAAGAAGTAAAACATAAAAGAAGACACGTCAGCAAAACACAGAAGAAGATGCATCAGCAAAACTCAGAAGAATCAAAACCCAAAAGGAGCAAAACTGAGAAAAAGACACGTCAGCAAAACACAAAAGAAGATGCGTCAACAAAACACAGAAGAATCAAAACCCAGAAGAAGCGAAAATTAGAAGGAACAAAACTAAGATGGAATCAAAACACAAAAGGAATTCATGAACAGTAACACAGAAGAAGTTCATTAACAGTAACTTAGGAGAAGCAAAAGGCAGAAGGAGCAAAACTAAAAAGAAGCAAAACTCAAACGAAGCAAAATACAGAACGAAGCAAAATACAGAAGAAGATGACATCATCAATGACGTCATTGTAGAAGAAGAAAAAAGACAGAAGAAACAACTTCGCTTTCGACATCTCCCCTTACAAGGACCTTGACTTTCAGCTCAGATGTCTAAGTTTTCATACTATATATTGTTGGAAAGATAACAAAAAGATCTATAACTTTCATAAAGGCCATTTACGTGCAGATGATAGTAATTCATAAACTTTCTTTCATAAATGCCCTACCCTAAGGGATTTATTCGCTACTTATCTTTTGAAAACTCCAAAATCTTCAAGCCCTAAACTCCATGCAAATTTACGTACTTCACTCAGTTCTCACATCATAACAACTTTTGAGACTCTTAGAGACAGAATTGAAATTTGATATCTCCATAATGAATGTAGCCATATGTTTCTAGTTTAATCCAAACAAAGAACCTTCTCATTTGGATAACTAGAGAAAAAGTTATGGCTAACATGTTGAAGCACACTCAGTGAACATTTTTCAGATCAACCACCATTTTTGTTCCAAATCTTTCCTTATCATAACTCATACCCGGAAGTTGTCAATGAATGCATGTACAATTATTTTTATGTGCAGGAAAATTTACTATTCATATGTATGTGTATGCCATATTATGCATGAGCATGAAATGTGTTCCTACTTCCTCAGCAATCTCTCTCTCATCTATTAATTTTGCCTTAACATGGGTAATGGGATGTTACATAAACAAGCTTATTAAAAACTCATATGTCAATTTTATGGGTGATATGAAGTTGAAGGAAGAATTACACCTGTTGCTTACAAATTAAAGATACAGTCAGTTCACACACACATCTAGTCTTCCATGTATCTTTGTTTAAAAAATATATAGGCAAAGGACATGTTTCAACTTCAAAATTTCCACCTACTTTTTAAGATGGGGACTTCATCATTGAACCTAAAATTATAACGGATCAATGATAGGTTAAAAATGGATCCAAGTTTGTTGAAGAAAGCTAGGTCAAGTGGAAAAATCTCTTAAAAGAAGATGCCACATGAGAAAATACACGGGAGTTAGATGACAAAATTGCAAATCTTGAGGAAAAATTTGTAAATCTTGAGGACAAAGTTTGTCTAAAAAGAGAGGGTGATGACCAACTTAAAATGAAAGATCTTCGAGAGTGTTGAGGAAAAAATCAAAATATTTCACCTAGGTATTTGCTTGAGAATAGTCTAGTAGTTTATAATTTGTATTCAATAATTATTGCTACTTTGCAGCAATTAAACATTAGGGTCCACATTGTTAAAGAAGTTATTATTATTTCGCGAAAATGGTCACTTTTAACCGTAAGGCTATGTTTGGTTGGGGGTTTATTAATGGAATAGAATGGAATGTAATATTATTCCATCGTTTGGGAGGAGAGTTTATAATCGAATGAAATGGAATGACATGGAAGAGGAGGGTTTCATATTGCATCTCATTCTATCCTAAACAGTAAAAATCATAAACCTTGATTTGAATGGTTTAGGATGAAATATAAAATGATAAATAACATTTAACTATATTATATTATAAACCCTTCTCCTAAACAACATTTGACTATATTACATTATAAACCCTTCCATCCCTCCCAAACAACAATTTTCTAATATTAAATCCATTTACTTTCCATTCCATTATAAACCATTCTATTCAATTCTATTCCATTAAAAACCTTACGTCCAACCAAACATAGCCTAAGTTTTTCACCAATCAATAAGTATCACCCAAAAATTTGGACATTAATAATTCTAACCCTAACATTTTAAAAAGGTTAATTTATAACCCAACCTTAACAGAAAATTCAAACAGGTCTGATAAATGTCAGATCAACACCTAACAATTATTATTACATTCAAGTAAGTAGGTTCTATTGCCATGTCATCGCTAACAAGGCATATGGGACCCACTTTTTAATTAACATAAAATTGATTTTATGTAAAAAAGAGTGGGGCCAACCATTTAATTATTGTTAAGCTTAACCTATCATTTTTGTTAAGAAAAGGGATTAGATGAGTGAACAAAACAATGAAGGTTTCATGGTTTTATTTATCTGTGGTTTTGTTTAGTGTCATTGTTTGACCCTCCTTATTTGGTTCTCTATAGAATCTGTCGTTGTCTGTTTGGGAGGGAATTCGTCATAGCAAGCATCATCGTTCATAGGTAAGTGTATATGTTATTTGGTTTAACATTAGATGGGTATCGCATGTTTTGTCAATTGGGTGGGTTTTGTTGTGTTCATCATCTTCAAGTTCATTTTGGTGGGTTATATTAGGAGTTTGGTAGAAATAATTGGTTATTTAGCATCATTTCCCTCTAGTACAAGCATCCCCTCTATGTTAATCTTTTATTACCATTAGCATTTCATGTTAGAGAATTAGCAAGCATAAACCATTTAGTTTGGTAATATTTCAAGAAAGTGTGTCACCATCCTTTTACGTATTAATAAAGTGAAAAAAAAAGAAAATAATTTTTTAGTTCTTTTGGACCCTGATATTTAATGGCTTTTATTTGGCCTTGTTTATTTGCTTGATATTTTCCTTGGAGAGGACATTGGAATTCTTTGTTTCTTGAGGTTTACATATTGAAGCCTTTATAAATAGATAGATACCTTTCCTCTATAAGCCTTCACTCTTGTTCCGAGTGACTGGATTAAATTGGTTGTTCTTTTTGTTTGATTATTCTCTGTTAGCTTCTTACTTGTTGATGTGGTTCAAAAATCATTTAGAGTGACTATTTGTCCTTTAATATTTACTATTGTTTCCATGGTTATGAAGCAAACACTTTATATGGTTAAACAATTCTATTTGCCTGACATGAAGCATTTTGAAATTAAAGGTGGATGCAAATTTGATACATTTAATTAACTAAAATAGTTATAATGTTATCAAATTCCTTTGGCTTTTCCCTTGCTTTTATCATAATCACGTCCTTATTTTTAGGCCTGTGTTATAGAATGCTTATTTGGGGATATGTTAGACTATGCTTACTTCTGGGGATATGTTAGACAATGCTTGTTTGGATTTCAGACAATGCCGCCTTTTTAGGGATATATTAGACAATGCTTATTTTTTTGGGATATGTTAGATAATTTGGATTGCAGACCATGCTTATATGTCCAAGCATGCAGATTGCCTTTTGTTTCCTTAATCAAGTGGCCATAATGTTCAATATTTACCTTACAAATGCTCTCTTTGAATGCTTTCCAACTGATCTTGGTGGATGGACTCAAATTGTTGTTAAGAAATAATAGATTAGAGTCTTAGTGATGCACACACTGCACCATGGAAATAAACTAGGTCTTTTAGTTGTTATGGTTCAAAAAGCTACAAATTTTGTGCTTGTTTGTGTGTTGCAATCATCTTATCCTCCTCCTTTATCTTGTCTTCGTCCTTATGAATTCAATGTCCTCAGATATGAGTGTCACCCTCCTGTTTGATCTCCTAATTACATTACACAATGATTATTTTTAATTATAACAAAGATTAGTTGATTATCTCCTGACCTAACTTGTTTGTAAAAGTTGATATGGTATGTTATGGTTTTCATATATAAACATCCATATTTCATTTAATTTCCTTCCAGTAAAAGTTGGTGTCTAAACAATTTTGTAGACATCAATTTATTAACTTCTCTATAATTGCTCCAAAGTAAAGAATTCATGTCATTTTTAAGGAATATGAATGGTTACTTTTACCTCCTACTATTATCAATCTCTTTCTTCATGTAAAAACACAAGATTTGATAATCTCATCCTATTAAGGAATAAGAACATTTACTTTTACTTGCCACTTATTATCATCTTTTAGGTATGTAGATGGAATCACAATCATCGATGAATAGAACAGTGAGTTCAAAGTTTAGCAATGTCGTTTGTTATTATGGGCTAAAGACCCCATTAAGGACTTTATAGAGTGATTGTAATCCTGGCTGAAGGTTTTATAAATGCCTCAATTATCTGGTAAGAATTTATTGTTATTAGATTAATGAAGTTGAATGTTAAACTTTGTTTAAGGTTTTTTTTATACTGAAATTGAATTCAAAGTTTTAGGTTGGGATATGTAAATTTTTCAAATGATACGAAAGAATTTAGTGAGAGAGTTATTGAAGTTATTCAAAATTTAAGGAGTGAAATATAAATTCCAAAAGAAGAGGTTAAAAGAAGCACAACAAGGAGCTTGAAGAACAAATTAATATTTTAAAGGAGGACATACATTTATTGAGAAAATAGAAAAACAAATTAAGTGTATGTTAATGAACGTTGTAATTGCAATAGGATTACTTATGGTTGTACTACTTTTTATTTGTGAATATGTTTTGAGGATATTATATTGAATTTGAACAATGCAATGGTTGATATTACGTTCATGTATCATATGAAAATTTTGATTTTGAATATATAATTAATAAACAATGGTTGTGTTGTATAACAAATCATAACAAATATGTTGTTTATGAATAATAAAATTTAGATATGAATTATGTACTCAATTGAATAAACAATTCTACTATATATAACCAATATACAATATATAAGTTGTAGTATAACAACTCATAATGAATATAATGAATATGGTGTATATGAATAATAAAATTGGTATATGAATTAATATACAATAAATAATTTATTAGTTGCTTATATAACCAATATACAATGAATAATTTACTCATTGCATATGTTGTCAAATATGGAAAAAAAATGCAATGTAAGAGAGAGATTGACATAGAGAGAGACAGAGGTTATGTAGCAAACCTAATTATTGAACAAAAATATTTACATTATATTTAAACAACACAAACATTCATATGCGTACAACACAAAAATGTATACATTGTATCTATTCAACTAATTGATGTTTGCTTCATTTGTACTTGATTGCGTAAGGTTATGTTATAATGATGAAGTCAATGAGGTTCTCGTTTTACTTGCTTCAGCTTGTAAATATTGTGAAGTAATACTAGGACATCCTCTAAATCGTAAAGCTCTGGGCTAAAATGATAATTCAAATATGTGTGGGTTATCTCCAAATTGGTTTATATTGGCATCTACAGGTGTACCAACCTACAAAATGGAAGGAAAAATATTATAAACACACTTTGTAATTATTACAAGTTAGACAAATTGATGAAAAACTTAAAGTTAGACAAATTGAAAAAAAAAATGACAATATTGCTTGTTGGGTCAGTCCAACATTATCATTAGCCAAATTCCCACTGCTTATCTATAGTTATAATAAAAAACATGTTTGTCAGTAATTAGTATAAATAATAAGTAATATAAAAAAATAATTGTATACCTATGAAGATCCCTTTGTTCTAACCTTTTTTTGAAAAAATAAAAAATGTATTGATAAATTAAGATTGAAGAATAGTTATAGGAGAGTAGCAGTACACTTTTTAGTCTCCCATAACAAAGCACCATATGACATTACAATTGTCAAATGATAAAACGACAACACACTAACAAATAACCCAACTGGAATGACAACGTAGAAAGGGCAAATGCATACGTTGTACCAAGGTAGAGTCATTTGTAAAAAAGGTAAAAAAAAAACCCTTCCCATCTGCACATTGAAGATTCTATTGTTTCCAAATTATGGTTATAAGAACATAGGCAATCTAGGGCTTCTCGACTCCCTTCCATCTAATCAGAGGTGAGAATGCTTAATCTTAGTGCATCTTTTCTTCTTCAATCTTCCTGTAATCGTAGATATACTAAAGTATCCCAGATTAGGTATATATTGCCATAGAAGTAAGTTGTGTTCTAACCTGATATACATAATTGTATACATTAGCAAATTGCATGTTCATAAAACTGTGTTCATATGATTGAAGTAACATGTACAAAAATGTGAAGAAGTCTCATCATATTGACTTGATGTATTGTTGTTGCATTTGTTGGAGTTATGACCATGAAGACCACATTTTTGGCATTTACGCATTTGCCCTTTCTGACTTAATTTGTTTGGATTTTTCATATTCTTTAGCTCATCTTGCTATTTTTTCTTGCAATTTTTAGTCCACCATGAATAGCCCTTTTAGGTGGAGGATATATCAACTCAACATGACTTGAAGTCCAGAATATTTTACCTAGTATTAATTGTAACACATGTTTATGCAAACTCAAGAAGTGTCCCTTACAATAACATGAATCAATGAATGTCTTAACCCTTTGTCTCAAATGATGGGTTGCAGTAATTGTATGCTTGCATGGATATCTATATAAGTCCCATGCCTGACAACTATATGTATGTTATCTATCGATCTTGATAATATGCTTCCCATCACCCTTTGAAACTTCATAACCACAATCTTCATTCTATACAATTCTCCACTGCATTGTTTCTTTCTTGTTCTTTTCCAACTTCTTCATGATGTTTGGAGCTATATCATACATCCACCTAAGAACAAAATGTTTCCTCTCAGCATGCCTCCTCATCTAGGGCTTATTCTGTCAAGCCTTTTTAGTTGTTCATTGAAATCTTGAACACATATTGACCAAACATAATTCCAAAACTGCTTTCTTTGGTCCTTTCCCTTCCAATTTATAGACAATTGTGATATATATGTCTTGTACATATATGGTTATTTGCACTGGGCAAAGCGTCCTCAACTGTCTTGACTAATTCCTACATTAATAACAAAAGATATTAGATCATATTTCCTATGATTACAATCAATCCCAAATATGTTTACATACCTTCTACATATCAGATATAACTTTAATTCCTAACCATCTTCTATAACAAATTCGTGAACCAAGTCCACGAAATTATGTTTTCCACCTCAAAAATTGCCCAGGACAATAGAAACATTCCTTCATCACCATGTCTACCAACTGCAATTAACATTTTTCTCTTGAAATTCTATCTTCAAGAAGCATCCATCAATCCCAAAAATTGTTCTCAAATGCTTCCATCCTCGTTTCATGGCGTAAAAACAAATATACAATCGTTTAAGCTATAACAAAATACAAGAAAATGTAAAGAAGTATTAATATAATACATAACACGAAATAATGAAGTTCAACACTAACTTTATAACATAACATACCTATAGCAATGAGCGCTCTTCATTTTTTTGATAATTGTTACTCAATTGTTGTGCTTATCTTGAACTAATGTATATATCCTTGCAACTTTGCATATTCATCAGTAGAACCTATTTCTCACTCTTTCCTCAATCTCTTCTTCTCTCTTCTACATATGCTTGAATTTATAAAAATATTTTGCTTCTCTCTACATTCTTCCACCATTTTCTTTGTCATTATATTGGGCTTCTCTAAAATTCTATCCTTAAAGTGTCTCATTAAGAATTTTGCTGAAACCAATTTAGGTTTGTTTGTAGTGAAGCAAGTATGAGTAGAATTATATGTTTTCACCCTCTAACAATGTTCATTCTTAATATATGTAGCATACAAAACCCATTGACATCCACCCACCCACATAAACGTACCTAATCCGAATACTTTCACACTTTTGCAAAGTAACATTATATCCTATTTGTACTACATAATCAACAACAATATCTTTAAATTCTTTTATAGTCCTGTACTCCATTCCCAACCTCCACTCATGTCCTACCTCCTCTATAAGATTATCCCTAAAGGTTGAGTTAGGTCTACATAAAGCTTCACCTACCTCTTCTCCACTAGGATATTTCTCGGTGCTAATAGGACTACCATAGTCCTTTGAATCAGCTTCAATTAGATGATGGTCATGTAGAATGTCAAAATAAAAGTTTGATTGACACTGTGCACTTTGTTCCTCCATATTCACATCCGTTTCTGCACCTTGTCCCTCCTAATTCTCATCTGTTTGTGTACCTTCTCCCTCCACATTCTCATTTATTTGTGCACCTTCTCCATCCAAATTCTCTTCCATTTTTTGCACCTTCTCCCTCCACATTCTCACCCCCTTTTGCACCCTGCTATATTCTCATCATCATCATTAGTTGCATGGATAGGTGTGTCTACATGATGAGTTACATATACATTAGCACTTCCATGTTTTTGCATTAGGTTTGTTAGCCTAATACAACTTTCATTTGAGTTGATAACTTATGATAAGTCCTTAAAGTTAACACCAGGCTCTTTATAATATGCCTTATCAATTTTATTATACCCTAACTCCATTCCCATCTCATTTATTTGTCTGTTACTAACAAATTCAACATCAACTTTTTCAAATGTAGTAATATCCCCACCAATATATGTCAATTCTGGCTCCAACATAAAATTTCCACCATAAAAAGGCCTTATACTTCCATATTGAGCCATTAAAACCTGTAAACATAAGCATACAATGTAACATCAAACTCTCTGAGCCCTTTTGTATTAGTTTGTACTTGGAGATACTACTATATATTGATATATAAATGATTGTACATGAGTTCAAAAATGTATTTGAATCCTTTCGGTATATATGCCAGTGATATATAATGTTATATGCCCTTACATGAACTTAGAGTTCATTGGTATGCGAAATCTTAGAGATTTCTGATATATAATCTTCTAAGTGTGTAAAACTGAGTCCATTGGATGGATATGACTATGGTGGCCGAGTTAAATGTGTTCTAATGCCTTAAAAGTGATTAGATATAATTTATAAACTTATTGGACACGTAAAAAGTTTAATTGAAAAAACTAATGTATATAAGGGCTTATTTGAAAATTGTTAAAAGTTAAGGGACTTAAAATGTAATTTTATAAAGCTAAGGGGCTTAATTATAATTTTTTAAAAATTTGGGGACCAAATTGAAAATAAAAGTTTTGGTCATTCTCAAATTTTGGGCTCAATTGCAAATTTAGGAAAAGTTTGGAGGGTATAATGATAATTTCACATTAAGGTAATTTCACCATGTTTGGTCAAAGAAGAGTTAATATTCTAGATTCTTCATTGTGTGGCCGTATACCCCACTATTAAATATTATAAACACTTTGTTTTAATTGAAAGAAAGGAGAAGAGAGGAGGAGAAGAACACCATTCGACCATCACCAAATTTCCACCATTTTTTTATTCTCTAACCCAAACCAAGATGCTCTAAGTTAATTTGAGATCAAAGAACTCAAATATATTATTAGATTTGAGAAATTATCAAAGGATTTTAAGATATTACTAAAGGAAAATATAGGTAAATTTTGTCTCATCTCTCTCTATATTATGATTTTGAGTTTGGTGTTAAGATGTATTGTTCTCTATACTTGAATATGCATGAAACATTATTTAATGAATGAAATGAGTCATGGAGAATTCTCCTTAAGCCAAAATTGAGATGTCCTCTCTTTGGTGAAAGTTTGTGAAATTTTGAATATCTTTTAAAATTGATGGTTTAAATGAATTCTATGGTGTTAATCGTGCATTTATAATGTGAATTGATGATGAAAAATGAAGAAGATGTATGTTGGATATGGCTTGGCCGAAATGATGGGGGAAGAAATGGACTAATGTAATAAGTTATATAATTATGATGAATATGATTTAAATGAAGGGAATTGGATTGAATGGAGTGGTGAAATGTGTTGTTGTTTGGAAATGCTTGTCATATAACAAGATAGGAGCATGAATTACTATGATAAAGTCTTGAAAATTGTTGGATCGCGTATGGCCCGAGTATTCACAATACACTGCGAAAAAGACCATAACACAACACGATGTATAACCGAAAACATATAGGATGCGCGAAAAATACCTTTTTGACATGGATTGGTGGTTGCTTTTTCGGATTCGTAGACACTGCTACACGCGAATGTCCTCTACCGGTATCCACACGAGTATGCACGATCCGGGCTACGGCTATCGTGTGCTAGCACATCCTGAAACTCTTTCCGAATGTTGCACAATTTTCTCTCGGATGGTGGCTAGGGTTTCGTATCACAATGGTGTCACTCGTCTCATGAGACCTAAGTTTCTCTATTTATAGAGAAAACCTAATCCCATTAAAGCCCAACAAGTTTCGGCCCATTATATCTCATATAATAAAAGCCCGACAACTTAATTCAATCTAGCCCAATAAATATATCCATATATATTTATTCAATGCCTAATAAATTAGGCCCAATAGCATAAGCCCAAATCACATCACTCTTTGTGTGTGACCCTGTAGGCTCATTTGATGTTGGCAATGGGCTTGATCGCACTTCAAGGCCCATAAGTCATAAGTGGCTTCTAGCAAGACATTATGACTACCCAAATCAAATGAGGATCGATAATCCAATTTAACATGTAACCATGGTTATAAGCTAAGTCCCTTTGTAACACGATATCAAGATTAATCACAAGGCATGGTACATGTCAACCTTTGATTAATCATAGTTTCTTG
>JANVCQ010014136.1:0-12888 GCA_025531925.1 Erythroxylum plowmanianum
GGTTAGGTTTTCTGATCTCTGCGTGGATACCTTTAGAGATAGTCTCTATTGGCTATTTAGGTTTGAGTCTTCATACAAACACCTGGATCCTGGCTTTCGGGAAGGTCCCGGTAATAAAATTTTTGTTTTTCCGCTGCTGGTACATGTGATGTTCTCCCGGGATTTTCCTACAGATTGGCTACAAGAAAATTTGATGATCCATGAAACCAAGTTTAGGCAAGATGAAGGAACCTTTTACAAAAAATGAATGGCACTAAAAGCAACTGACGAATCAAATGATGATGAAAGTGATACTAGAGATGAAAAATTCAATTTTATGGTTAGAAAATATGCCTGCTTCTATAAAAAGAAGTTGATGAAGAAAAGAGAAGGAAACAAGAAAGTTGGAAACATCAAATTCCTATCAAAAGGCAGCAACAACAATAGCAATACACAAAACAATCAAATCATATGTTATCACTGCAAGAAACTTAGACACGCAAGACCAGATGCCCTCTTCTTAAAAAAGGCAAGTTAGAAAAGAAAATTCAAAAAGCAAGCGATGACTACAACCTTGTCAGATGAGGATTATGAAAACTTTAAAGAAGAAGAACCGGAAGAAGTCAACAATGTTAGTTTCATGGCTGAAGCAGGAGACAATAAGTTATATCATTCTGACTCTAATATTGAAGATGATGAGTTGATATCATGAATTGTATGATCAGTACAAAATGTTAACAGTGTATTTCAAAGAAGTTAAGAAGTCTGAGAGCAATGATGCATCTCTGAAGAGTAAGATTAAATCATTGGGATCTGCGAATGAGAATTTGGCTGCTAGGAATATGTCTCTTGAGGTTGACTATAAGCAAAAGGCTTCTAAAAAGAAAGTTCTGTAAGAAATAGTAGCTAAGTTGGAAAATTCACTACTCAAAATTGATTATGATAAGGTAAGATAGTTAGAAGAAAAAGTCGTCGTCTTAGAACTTGAAAAAGAGAAAAGTGCAGAAAGTTCTTATCTTTAGAAAAAGATATGGAAAATTTCGTTGATGGAAGGAAGAATCTTGATGCATTGCTTGGTAGTGGTAAATGCATTTTTGGTAAAGTCGGAATAGAATACAATGACAATAACAATATTAGGACATACAAAATCTTCTTTGTTAAATATAGCAATAGTTGTAACCAAGACAACAAGAACCTGCTAAGTGACAAAAATCATAACAACTATCATTCATCTGTTTTGTGTGATTACTATGGTAAACATAGTCATTTTAGTCATTCTTGTAATTTTTATAAAAAGAAATTATCTCAAATGTATATTTGGAGATCGAAAGGTCTACTAACCCAAAAGGACCTAGAAAAATTTAGGTACCTAAAATAAGATAATGCTTTATGTAGATATGTTTCAGAATGGAGACAAGAGAGAATCAATGGATAATTGATAGTGATTATTAGAGAGACATGACAGGTGAAATATCACACTTGAACTACATTGAAAGAAAAGATGAAGGTAATGTTGCCTTATAGACTAAAATAATGCAAAGGTCACTAGAATCGGTAAATTTGATAATTCTGACTCTACCTCTATTGATAATGTTCTCTTTGTTGATGGTTTGAAACATATTTAGCGTGAGTAAGCTATATGACAAGGGTTACAAAGTCATTTTCTATTTATCTCATTGTGAAATTGTTGATATTTATAATGATAATATTGTATTTGTTGGTCCTAGAAATCTGAATATATTTTGTGCTCAACTGGAAATTATGTCCTCACAAAGTGTTAAATATTTTGTCTCTCTAAAAAAGGATTTTGGTATAAAAGATTGGGCATGCCAGCATGTGCATTCTATCAAAATTGTCCAAAAACGAGCTAGTAAGAGGACTATCGACCTTAAAATTTGAAAGCAATTAGGTTTGTGAGGCTTGTTTAAAAGGTAAACAAGTCAAAAGTAGGTTTCCTCCTAAAAGTATTATATCTACTAACTAACCACTTGAACTTATGCACGTAGATTTATTCAGACCTAGCAAGACTCAGGGTTTTGGTGGTAAACATTACAGTTTTGTTCTGGTAGGTAATTACTCTAAATTTACATTTTTTTCTTATCAAATAAGGATGATGCCTTTGAAGTGTTTAAGAAGTTTTTTAGAAAAATTCAGATAGAAAAATAGTACTACACCACTTTAATTTGGAGCGATAATAGAGGAGAATTCGCTAACAAAAAGTTTGAAGAATTCTGTGATAGCAATGGTATAACTCACAACTTGTTTTGTCCAAGGACGCCTCAGCAAAGTGGAGTTGTAGAGAGAAAGAACATAACATTAGTTGATATGGCCAGGACCATGCTATGTGAAAGTGCACTACCTCATAGCTACTGGGTAGAAGTAGTATCCACAACATTTTATGTACTTAATAGATGTCTTATAAGATTTATTCTACAAAAGATCCCCTATGAGTTGTGGAAAGGAAGAAAACCAAATATTGTTACTTTCGAGCATTTGGTTGCAAGTGTTTTATCCTAAGCAATGGAAAAGACAATCTTATAATGTGAGATTAGACAAAGCTATTTTCTTGGTCTACAGTATCGCTAGTAAAGGATTCATAGCATATAATAAAAGAACAAAGAAGATAGAAGAATCAATACATGTGGTATTTAATAAAGTACTACCTTTGACAACAACAACTAACTCATATGATGAAGACCAAAGATGCATCAGAGAACCAAACTACTCCTATAATACCTTCAGAATCACAAAATTAAAAAGGCCCCCCTGAAGTTATAATAGAGCAGGTTCCTTCATCTTAGTAGGAACCTATGCAACAAAAACATTGAGAGAATGGAGAGATCTTGATAAATATAAGTATATTCTTAAAGATCCCTATGAAAGTTTAATAACAAGATCATCACTCAAGAACAACATTGTGGCTCTCATCTCATAATTAAAACCAAAGTCTATTGAAGAAGATCTTACTGATGAGAACTAAGTCTCAGCAATGAAGGACAAGCTAAGTTAGTTTGATAAGAGCAAATTATGGAATCTAGTGCCTTGTCCACAAAAAAAGTTAGTTATTAGAACTTGTTGGGTATTTCAAAACAAACTTGACAAAAATTGTAAAGTGGTAAGAAAAAAGCTAAAATTGTAGCTCAAGGTCATAATCAATAGGAAGGTATTGATTTTGATGAAACTTATGCGCCTGTTGCTAGATTGAAATTGATTAGAATTTTACTTGCCTTTGCATGTTATAGAAACTTCAAGTTATTCCAAATGGATGTTAAAAGTGCATTCTTAAATGGTTACATTAACAAAGAAGTATTTATTAAGCAACCCTTAGGTTTTGAAGATGAAAACCATCCAGATTACGTGATGAAGTTATCCAAAACTTTGTATGGTTTAAAGCAGGCTCCTCAAGTATGGTAAGAGAGATTAAGTAACTTTCTGCTTGAGAATAACTTTGAAAGAGGAAAGGTCAATAAACCTTATTTATTAAGAGATTTACTCATAATGCAAATATTTGTTAATGACATAATATTTGGTGCTACTATTCCATCCTTTTGTGAAGAATTCTTAGCATTAATATAGGGGGTTTGAAATGAGCATGATGGGAGAATTATCATTCTTTCTCGGATAATTAGAAAAACAAAAAAGGAATCTTTATTAGCAAGACAAACACACAAAGGAATTCATCATGAAATATCATTTTGAGAATGTCAAGTCGATGGGTACTCCTATGTACACTAGAACTAAACTTAATAAAGACGAAGAAGGCAAAGCTACGAATGAGACTAAATATAGAGAAATTATTAGATCACTACTATATCTTACAAGCTCAAGACTAGACATTACGCTTAGAGTGTGTACTTATGCATGCTTTCAATCAAATCCAAAAGAAAGTCATCTTAAAACAGTCAAAAGAATCTTTCATTATCTCCATGGAACTATAGATTTTGGACTGTGGTATCCTAAAATTGATTCATTTGACATAATAGGCTATTGTGATGCAAATTATGTAGGTGATAAAATCGATCAAAAAAGCACAAGTGGTTACTATCAATTTCTTAAAGGATGTCTAGTATCTTGGTCCTGCAAGAAGCAAAATTACACAGCACTCTCGACAACTGAAATGGAATACATAGCAGCTGCCAGTTGTTGTGATCAAATCTTATGAATGAAGCATTAACTACATAATTTTTCTCTAAACATTTCCCATAATCCTATATTATGTGGTAATACAAGTGTTATAAATCCTTCAAAAAATCTTATGTATCATTCTAGAAATACACTGGGTTGTAAATGATGATTTAGATGAACATTCTCAGTTAATTAAATAACCATGAATTAGAGGAAATCTTACAAAGCAAGTCGGGAAAATTTTGAACAAAAAAGAGAACCTGATAGAAATTATTAATAGAAATAAGTTGTTTTATGAAGAAATGATTCCTAAAGAAAAAGGGTAAAGAAGATAAAAATAGCTACACAAAAAGGAAAGACATCAATACCACAAAAAATGTTTCAATTATCGAAACTTGAAGTTTGCTATAAAATGCAGTACAAGAAAAGAAAGTTGGTTGCTAGGCAGATCTTGCCTTCTATGATGTTTGATGACATAAGTATACCTATCTCTCATTACCTTGTTGTCATTGGTTGGGCAAACTTTCTAAAATTAAATGAGATAGTATGTGATGAGCTAGTCAAGATATTCTATACAAACATGAAAAAGGAAGAAATTAATAGAAAACTAGCCATTATCTCATGGGTGAATAGATATGAAATTTTAATTTTTGAGGAAATTTTAAGAGATATACTAGAAGTAGCTCCTATGGGGAGAACTAATTTTCCCTGTCATAAGTGGGATGTTGATGATCTGGAGTTAGTCAAAGTTGTTAAATCCATATGCCTTCATGCTGAAAACAACCAAGACGAGAGACCTTGAAGTAAACAATTATACTTAATACCTCAATGCCTTGTGTCACTTTCAGCTACTTCAAATTTTTCTAGTAGTAGCTCAGTTGAAAGATGCAGCCTACTAGATACTTATGTGGTGTACAATTTTCTAAAAGGGAATAGAATGAATCTTCCAACTATGATCTCGAGGTTTACGTTGGATAAGGGGAGTCATAAAAATACAATTGGTTGCCTACCTTATGGAATGTTTCTCATCAAGATTTTCAACCATTATGGAGTTCCTTTTGCAAATATAAATTGGTATGCACCAGCTAAGTTTCACCCTCCCATTCCCTATCAATTTGAATACATATTGCAAATCAATGTCTAGGGAGACAAAAGATCTAAAAGAGTAGCATAAAACTAAGATCCTACTCTAAACCAACAAACACTTGTCCTTCCTCAGGATGAAAATAGTACAAATCTTCAACAACAGCTAAAGGATATTAAATTCAAACAAGAAAAAATGTGATAACAATAAGATAGCATGCAAAATCAACTTCTTAGCATGCAGATTTCGCTCTGAAGAATCCTTAAACCTCTTAAATAACTCTGTTGTTATTTGCTTTTTGTTTGGCTTATTTATACTAATGATTTTGTTTGATGCAATATTTACTCTTTTCCTTATATTTCATTCTTTTTATCTCACTTCCTTCCTATACTTTATTTTTTTTGATAATGACAAAGGGGGAGAGTTTATATGGATATATTTTTGATGTAATTGATTATGTTATTAAACTTGTTAAAATCTGTGATATATAAACGATAGGTTCCTTTCTTAAGAGATAGGTTCCTTCTAATTATGTCCAAACATATAAAAGTCATAAGTATCTTTTGAAATAATCTATTATCTCTTTGAATTTGGAAAAATATATCTATTATTACTTGTCATCGTTAAAAAGGGGGAGATTGTTATCTCAAGATTTATGATTAATGATTTTGATGATAATTGTATAATATTTCAAGATTCAAATTGTATTTATTTCCTTGTATTATTAACGGTTTTATTCTTAACATGAAATAAAATAATAAGAAATACGGTTTCTTTCTTGTAGGAACCTTCATTATGAACTTACTTTATTAGAAATGGTTTATCCAAAAGGATCCTACTAATTATAAAGGACATATATTAGCCCTATGATTACTTAATGATTTTTGGCAAAGATGACATTGAAGTTATTCAGATTTAAATCCATCTAGTTGACTAAAGAAGCAAGTGAAGCAACAACTAGTTGAATAAATAAATTATTTAAGGGAGAGCCATTGCAACTGTGAACAACAACTGAACAATATAGAAGCTTGTGAAGCTATATTGTCAAAACTCATCAAAAGTATATACATTTTTAAAAGTGATATCTTTGTAAAAATTCTCTTGTGCGTTAGAAAGTGAAATTCTATTAAGAGAGCTTACTGAAGCTCATATTGAGCAAACCTCATTTTTATTTGAGAGCTTGTATAGGCTATTGAAATATTACTAGTGTGGAAGGTTGAAGAACCTTGAAAAATATGAACTTGTGAGCTTGGAGAGGCTCATCAAATTGCTACTTGATTTTATAGTGAAACACTCAAGTTGGATACTCAAAGACTGCATGTAGGCTTGGGTTGTAAGTTGAACCGATATAAATCGACTGCTTCCTTCTTCTCTCTCTCTCATTATATTTTATATTTTTGCATTATATTGTGTATGTGTGTGTTTATTTCAACAAGAGACTCCTTCATTTTTTATAATAGGTCCTTTATGTTTTCAACTTGCTGACAGTTCCTTTCAGTTTTAACAGGCACCTTTTATTTTTAAATTGTTTTCACAAGATTCATTATTTCATAGGTTGCTTTCGTTAAGCAGGGTCCTATCCCATAAATGGCTCCTATTACCTAATAGGATCTTGTCATTTAAAAAGCTTTATTGTTTAATAGGCTCCTTATGTTTTTTATTCATTAACTAGGATCTATTTTTTATATGAATTGAAAGTGACTTGCGAAATTTTTTTTTAAGTCACACACAATTCACCCTTCGCCTCTTTCTTGTGTTTGCTTTATTAGTTTGTTATCTTTTATCTGCTTCTTACTATCACTAGTTTCTTTGTTGTGCATCACTTGAGTGTCTCTTTTTGCTTACTCCTTCTGCTTGGTAACTCCTACCTAAACTTCTAGTTATTAATCTTTATGCTTTGCACCAGCTCTTGATTGACTTGGTAGGCTAGGTTCCTTCTTCATCTTGCTCTAGCTCCTTTTTAGCTTTTTCATATTTCAATTCCCATATTTATGTTTTTCCTTATTTATGTTATATAGTAATTC
Organism: Erythroxylum plowmanianum; assembly: GCA_025531925.1. Lineage (NCBI taxonomy): Eukaryota > Viridiplantae > Streptophyta > Magnoliopsida > Malpighiales > Erythroxylaceae > Erythroxylum > Erythroxylum plowmanianum. Next base: position 7,213 of record JANVCQ010014136.1, read on the forward strand.
AACTTTCTACTTGGTCTCTTTCGTAACCATTTCTATTTGATTCAAGCACCTTTTCCTAGCCTAACCAAATTAGTACCCTTACTTACTTTTCTCTATTGACCTTGTTCTCTTTTGCTACTTCCTTTATACCAGATTTAGTTCTAGCTAATCCTTCCTAGACATTAAAATATCTAAACAAGAAACATCTCAATGCTCTTTCCTTTTCTTTATTATAAGCTTTTGTCGAGGCTTTCAATTATCGCTCCTAGAAATAAATTGTGAAAAATAGTTATGTAAATGTCCTTCGGTTCTTCCCTCCCTCTATTGGATTCAATAATAGAATGGTATCTCCACCTTTGCAATTGCTACATGAGGGTTCTCTTAAAATGACAATGTTCACTAATTAGCTTCTTTCTTGATAGACAACTAAAATTTTTACCCATAAAATTTTAGGGACATAAACAACAGAACATATCAAGATTAAAGGATTTGCTCTTTATATTTTCAAACTCAAATATATTTCCAGTGCGTAAAAGATACTTGATAACAGGCCTTGGCATTTTAACAATATGTCGATATTTTTCCAACTTTGGAGATTTAAAATTCAAATCTAAGAAATCAAGTGTAAGCAGGTTCCTCTTTAGGTTAATTTTTATAATATTCCATTATAACAGTGAACAGATATTGAACTTAGTCATCTAGCAATTTTTATTGGAAAACCATTTGCTATAGATGAATTAACTACATTAATGAAAAGGGTTTTGTTATATAAGAGTTTGCATAATAGTTGATTTAGAGAAAGAGATTTTGAATGATATTCCTTTGATGTGATTAAACGATTCCAATAAGTTATATCAAGTTGAAGTGTTGGTTTCTTATCAATGGTAACCTTTTGCTCATCTTATTAACAAGACATGGAGAACTACAGGGATTATTATGAATTAATGAGGCTAGACTTTAGGCATAGAATCGGTTATCAATCATGAACATTTTCCTTAACTAAATCAACCTATGGATGAAAGAAATTCTAATCTTGGTATTGTTATATTAGAGGTCTCTCAATTTGTTTCTCAGCAGCTACAATATTTTGCTATGAAAGTGTTGAATTCAATGGATGCATCAATCATTCGTAGTGCTTCGAAGTTGGGAGATACTACTAAGAACATTAAAGGAGCACCTGCTATTACATATTGCTTAGAATTAAGTTACATAGTGATAAAGAATAAGATGGTCTAATAAATAATAAACTTCTCTTAATTGCATCCTCTTAGTGGACTGAGTTCTGATAGTCTATTAATTGAGATTAGTCCTGCAGCTAATATTACTAGTTCGGAGTTATTAGATGTCTCCGGGAATTAAAAGGAAATCTAAGAGCTAGGTGATATCCCTCACTTCTTCTAAGTCTTGATATGAGCTTATATTAGAATATAAAGGGCTTGAATAACCCCAATAAGCAACAAGTTCTTAGGGATTACTTAAAGGATTTAAACCTTTATATGTTGTCTTTTAGAAACCAAACTACAACATGATGGGATGAGCAAGAATAAATTTGTAAATCCCACATGGCCTATTATTACAAATAATTGTACTTATCATTATAGGAGGATTGTTATCTCTAACCCTAATAGAATGATGATTATAAACTTTCTAATCATAGATCAAATACTACATCTATATATGGAATTGACTAAAACAAGAACTTACATTCATATATCCATTATATATGGCTCTAATTTAAAGCACAAGTTTAAGGAGATTAAGGATCATATACAAGGTCCATAAATGGTGCTTGGTGATTTTAGTAGCACACTTTATCCTTTAGAAATTGAATGGAATTGTTAATTGAGGAATCATAAGTAGGATATATAGTATTACTAATTTAAAAATGCAGTGATACTTTTATAAGTGGAGAAATAAACAACAAGGTAGATAATCTATAAGGAAAAAGTTAAATAAAGCCATAGTGAACAATCTTTGGTTGAATAATTTTCCTAAAATTGTTGTACTATTTAGGAATCCTTTATTCTCTAATCATTCCCAAATGGTCATTAATGGCCTTAACATAACAAGTACCAAGTACTTTCCTTTCAAATTCTACAATTTTCTAACTAATGGCCATGACTTTGAAAGTGCAATCTTAAAAGGGATATCTCATCATTTTAATGGGAAAAAGTCTTTTATTGGCATGAGGAAGATACAAAAGATTAAAAAAATACCCAAGCTATTATTATATAAGCTAAAGATAAGCTAGAAAAGGGGTCATAAATGCTTTATCAAGATCCTCTTAATATCTTATTCCAACACGAGGGAAAGAGGGCTTTTTCTAGTTATATACAAGTTGTAAGGTTAATTTTCCATTTCTTAACTAAAAAATGAGGATGCAGATGCTTAAGTAAGGAGACATGAATACTTCCTTTTTTTCTATGAATCTATGCTTTCAAGAAGGAATTAAAATAGGATTACTTTTTTTACAAGGCAAATTACTTCTCTTACAAGGCAAATTGGGTTTATTATCTCATCCCAACCAGATCCATAGAGACCACTTATGATCATTTCAATAAATTCTTTAGGTCCTCATCAAATTGCTTCTTTTCTCAATTATTGTAATCCTTTATTACTAACAAAATTTGTTCAGTTGATTCATATTAATTAACCAAACCTATTGTAGATTATGAAGTGGAGAAAGCCCTCTTTGCTTTTCCTCCCAATAAGATCTCATGTCTAGATGATCTAAATCATATCTTTCATAAGCATTAGTAACATGCATTAGCACTTGTTACTAATGCAGTGTTGAAATTCTTAATTATGGTTACATGCTTAGAGAAATAAATAAAACCTTTATCACCTCATTGCCAAAGATTGTCAATCTTAGCACCTTAAAAGATTTCAGACCTATATCATATGCCTACAAAGCTTTATTGGATAGCACTATAGAGGTGCAGAGAGTTAGTAATAGAGAAAGGTCTAGACTAGTAAAGAAAAAGGTGAAGATGATAGTCTCATAAGCCAAAGAAGAGTTTACAAGAATCTATATCAATAATAGGATGCTAAAGATAGAGAGAAGGATATTTTTAAGTTGGCAAAATCTAAGGAATGGAAAGCAAGAGATTTTGATCAAGTTCCTTATATAAAATGTCAAGTTGGGTGGGTGTTTGTAGCTAATAATGATATCAAGAGAAGATTGAAGAGGTAATTCTATATATTTTTTAATGAAGGCGTAGAGGATAACATCATCTTAGATGACCTTAGCTCATCTTAGAGGTTTCATAATTTTACTTGCTGCCAATAAATTACAAAGGATGAAAATAAGAAAACATTGAGGAAGAGTAATAGGGTAGTAGGGCCCATAGAGGTGTGGAAGAGTTTAGGTGAAGAAGGTATTAATTGGGTGCTAAGTTTTTTTAATGTGATCCTTAAAATCTGTCAAAATGCCAGACAAGTGGAGATTTAGTATGGTAATTCCTTTATACAAGAACAAAGGGGATATCTAAAGTTGTAACAACTACAAAGGAATCAAATTACTTAGTTATACCATAAAGTTATGGGAGAAGGTGATTGAGAAGAGAATGAGGAAGGATGCTTTTTATTTTAGAAAACCAATTTGTCTTCATGTCAAGAAGGTCTATCATAGAACTTTTACATCTCCTTAGGGGGTTAGTGGACTATTATAGGGAAAGACAACATAGGTTACATATAGTTTTTATTAATTTAGATAAGATATTTGATAGGGTACTAAGGGAAATCATGTGAAGGTGTTTAGAAGTCAAGGGGATTCTTATGACTTATATATAAATTATTAGGGATATGTAAGAAGGTGTAAAAAATATATTAAAGACATAAAAGGAGATACAAAGTATTTTTCTATAGATATTGGGTTACACCAAGGTACCTTTTTGAGCCCCTTTATGTTTGTAGTAGTGATTGATAAGCTCACCAAGAATATCTAAGAGAATATGCCTTTGTATATATTGTTTACTAATGACATTTTTTAATGAATGAGACAAAAGTGTGGTCAATGCCAAGCTTGAAGTTTAGAGGGATACATTAGAATTGAAGGGCTTTAGATTGAGTAGGACTAAGAGTGAGTACATGGGGTGTAACTTTTTGGGACATCGAGTGCTTACTGGCATTGAGGTAAAGATTAGTTCAAAAGTTATATCACAAAAAGAGTGTTTTAAATATCTAAGCTCTATCATCTACAACAATAGAGAGATTGATGAAGATATAGTTCAACAGATCAGATCTAGGTAGTTTAAATGGAGAAATGCATTAAGAGTTATGTGTGACAAGAAGATAGCACTTAAGGTTGAAGGTAAATTCTATCATTTAGCGATTAAGTTGGCCATGCTTTATGGAGCAAAATGTTGGCCCATTAGACAAATGCATAGTCATAAGCTAATGGTGACAAAGATGAGGATGCTTTGATGGATGTGCAAACTTACTAAAAGAGATAAAGTCATGAATGTAATGGTAAGGGATAGATTGAAGGTAGCTAATATTATTAAAAAAATTAAGAGAGACAAGGCCTAAGTGGTTTATACATGTTAAGAGGAGATACCCAGACGCTCCAGTGAGAAGATGTGAGAAGGTCATACTTAGAGACTATAAAAAGGAAAAAGGGAGGCCTCAGAAGAATTAGGTGGAGGTGATCAAGAATGATATGGCAATGTTAGATCTTACTAAGGATATGACCTGCAATAGAAAACTTTGCATACTAGGATTTAGATAAAAGATCCCTCGTAAAGAGATTATTGTCATTCTTCTTATAGATAGCCTAAACTTGTAAATAGGTAGTACTTACCTCTTAGGGATTTCGCTTGATTTAGTAGTTATTATTACTATTATTATTGTTATTCTAATTGTTATTATCATTATTAGTATTATTATTGTTATTAACTTTCAATTATTACTATTATTATTGTTGTTTTTGTTGTTGTTATTGTTGTTGTTGTTATTGTTGTTGTTGTTGTTGTTGTTGTTATTGTTGTTGTTGTTGCCATTAGTAATAGTAATAGTATTATTACTATTACTACTACTACTATGACAACTTCTACTACTATTACTACTACTACTACTATTCACATTATTATTATTATTATTATTAATTCTCTCCATTTTTTATTCTCTCTCTTTCTCTCTATCTTCATGTGGGTCATTTAGAAACAACCTTTATACTAGTTAAGGGTAAAGTTATGAACTTCTGGACCTCCTCAAATCCCATGTACTAACGGGATCTGATCGGTGCTTAGTTGAGTCTTTGGATTACTCCCTTAGAAACTAAATCAAAAATTTAATTCAAAGGATTGCAATATAGAGTGCAACCTCGGGTCGTCTCACTTAATCGGAACCTAGTGCAAATGATCTAAACTAGCCTAATTGTCATGAAATGCAAACTAAATTGGTTAAAGGTGGGGCTTTGGATATTTGATAAAATTAAGGAAATTGAACTAAATGAAAGAAAAATGTATAAAAAGGTATTTTTTTGGATTTTTGGGAAATGAAAAGTGAAAACTCAAACAATGATTAAATATGATAAAATCCTCTTGAAAATGAAATTGGCTATTATGGTTCAAAACAAATCTTTTGGGAGCGAAATTCACTAAGTTTTCAAATGATAATGCTTAAAGAACTCTTTAAGTCCAAGGTTTTAATCAATGAACTCCATTTCTTAAAACCTTGTTGAATGCATCTTAGTGT
>JANVCQ010014211.1:0-12883 GCA_025531925.1 Erythroxylum plowmanianum
CTTTTTCACTTGGTTCCAGTTAAGTGAGACGACCCGAGGTTGCATCCTGTATTGCGATCTTGGAATTTATTGTTTTTAACCGGTTTCCAAGGATCAATCTTTTGATTGAATCGACAGAGCCGTGATCAGGGGCAAAATCCATATGCCTACATGGTTGGTACTGATTACAGTAAGCAACTGAAACAGAGAAAAATAGATAGGCAAATAAAGAGATTGAGAAGATAGAGTAAAAGATGCAAGCTAATTAAAACTCACTTCAATGTTATTCTTGATTTTGTTTTTTTACTTTATTCTTTTAAAACTCGCTTCTCATTTACTTCTATATATTAGTCTTAGTTTATAGCATTGTTTCTTGGTTTTGATCAATATAGGCTACCTTAACAGAAATGAGTTGAGGGTTTTCAAAGAGCAACCTTATTTTTTGCCATTAGTGGTGGGCAACGTAATATCATTTTACATAAGGAATCATATGAATTAGGGTTTCGTTGAGTTTCAAATAACATGAAATTAATTTAGGAATTTGATAGTACTTTGGGTTTTGTTAGGTAAAATTAGGTTATAAGGGTTAAGTTATATTATTTAGGTCAAATTAAGTTTACTATTTTTAATCAGAGTTTTTATATAAAAATAAAAATAAAATTTTAGTTTAAAAGTAATTTTAGTTTAATTTAATTGTGTGGGTTTTACAAATGGTACAGTAGGACTTATATAACTAATGAAAATAATAATTTTGTTTCACATTAATGCTAACTTAACACATAATAGATAAAGACATAAAGTTGTCAATATTTTTACCTATTTAGGATTAAAATTGAATGATATAAAATTGTTAGGATTCATTTTAAATGCGTTAAAACAATAGGATATGAATTTTTAATAAAAGTGTTAAGGTTAAAAATACACTTTTTGTCTTTTTTATTTTGATGAAACCTTATGAGATGAAAATATAATTTTGCTTGATTACTAATACAAACTTAGGAGATCATGAGATAATGAGAGAAAGGTTCTCAAGACATTTACTTGGTGATGACATGTTAAGGAATTAAAAATATTTTTCTTTTTCTTTTTCTTTTGTTTCAACTATTATTATCCTCTCTTCCTCATTTTTTCTCTTTTCTTTATCTTTATTATTTTTCCTCTTCTTTTCCTAACTTCTCTCCTTATTTTCTATTATTTTCATTTTTATATTTATTTCATTTTAAATTATTTTAAATGTTGAGATTTTTTATTTCTATTTCTGTCTTTATAAATTCCTTATTATTACCAAAAGGATAAGGAATAGGTAGGGATGACAAAACAATATTGGAAACCATGACATTTTGTACCCAAAATCAGGGTGCTACTAACCTGCGCCCATATCCCTTTTACTCTAAAGTGCATTATATTACTTCCCCAAGTTTTCATATGGTTATTTCCTCTATCTATATAAAATGTCTCTTCCCATTTCATTTCTTCTTTTTAGTATTTATTTATTTATATACTTATATACTTCCCGCCACTCCTACCATCATTTATTCATAAGAAAAAAAGGTTTTAAATAATTATCCTTTTTAATAAGTGAGGCTTTGCTAATAAAAAAAAGTTACATGTGTGAAAGAGAGATCTTTATTCTAAATATGGTGTTAGGCAAGCCCTAGAGTTAACTTCCATCTAAATAAAAACATTTGGACTTAGCTCGAATAGTTTAGTTTACACTAATAGGCAGAGTTTAAAGAAGTGAAGTGACCCTAAAGTAGTAGCTTATTACATTTTTTTTCAAGCCCCTTTTTGCATTATATTAGTAAAGTACTAGCAGTGTTATGGTTCTTCTACTATCAATGATCTATACCCAATGCATTTTTTTATAGATAAAGACTTATAGCTCTTTATTTATGGAATAATTTGAAAAATATTTTGTTCTTCCCATTTCTCTGTGATAATAGATCGAGACAAGAAATTCCTTCATTTAAGTGAATTCTTACAAAGCAAATATTACTTTCTATTGATTTGTCCCCTAAATTAGACCTATTTTGATTTTAAATTATCCATTGTTATTGTTAAACCAAGGATGGCTCCAATCGATATTTTGATAATAACAAAATATAATTACTATTAATGGGTTTATTATTTGATGAAAATAAATATAAGAATAAAATGAAGTTATAAACTCAAGAAGACAGCTTATTAAGTTGAAGTTTTCAACCATTAAAATGAAGATTAAACTAAGAACAAAAGAAAATCAAGACTTGTCAAGGCTATTATTTAGTTTATAATGTTAATTGTAATCTCATTTAATCATTTTGCTCTAAAAGGCTCACCATATATAAACAGTTCATCAAGAGACAATTTGGTTTTAATAAAAGCATTTTGATGTTTCAAACAAACTTTAAGAAACAATTTGGGAAATGTTTATTTCATAATTGCATTAATACAATTGAATTTGAGCACTTAAAGGTGTTAAAATCATGTTTTTGGGGTAACTGTTCAACTTATATAGGTTAGTGGTCTACCAATATAGGTTGAATTTGATAAACTAAATGTAACAACCCAGATCACCTGTTCACAGATATTATCCACTTTGGGACTGGTATCACAACTAGTACTCAAACTGTTGTGCCAGCTAAGCTGGACCCCAAAGAGGGTTGGGTCCTAAGGGAGGTGGAGAGTATGAGATCCCACATCGATTGGAGAGGGGAACGAAGTACGCCTTATAAGGATACGAATACCTCTCTCTTACAAACGTATTTTTCATGCCCTAACACACTGGATCCCATCAGAACTCCAAAATTAAATGTGCTAGAGAAAGAGTAGTATCAAGATGGGTGACCTCCTGGGAAGTTCTTAGGAAAAGCAAAACCATGAGGGATTGGTTGGGATAAGGCCCAAAGCGGACCAATATCTGTGAGTGGGTGATCTGGGCTATTACACTAAAACACTATAAATAGGTTTTTTATTATTAGTTTTATCATCAAGAAGCTTTTGTGTGTATTTTACAAACATTTCTAAGTGTTTTTAAATAATTGGTGCATCATTGTTTCATATTAATATGAGTGAACCTTTTTAGAGTTATCAAATGAATAATTGAGATAAATTTGAGTTGTAATCATTTGTTGGGGTGTTGGATATTGTACTTGGGAGTGTTCCAAGTAAGATTAAGGTTCCTCCTCACCTTGGAAGAAGATCGTAAGAAAGGTTCCTCTTTATCGGGAAAGGTGATATAAAGCTAATTTTTTTCATTGAAAGAAGATTTATATTGGAATTTTAAAAAAAGTCTTACGAATAGATGTAGGTAAGGATTTTTTTTTCCAAACCACTATAAATAGATTTTCATTCTCTTTTTTGTTCCTTTTAAATTATTGTTCAATTTTTGATTAATTTATATTAAGCAATTTAGTCACCCTTATTTATATTGATAATTGTTAATTGAGTATATTGATTACAAAATTTCTTGAATTTTATAAGCATCCAATTCATTCCCTCTCTTGGATATCCTTAGGGACTAATAAATACACTACTCCTAAAGACTGGTAAAATTGAAGTATTAAAATTCTTGAGTCATCTCAATTGGTTCAAAAACCACATGTTTCTCTAGATCACCATAACTTACTTTCACATATCTATAAGAGGAAGGTCTTTTCATAATTGATGACCTTTGAAACCATAATCTGTTGACATACAATGTAAATTTGGGTGATTGATGGAAGAAATAACAAATATCCTAAATTTTCAAACACAATAGAGTTGGATGAAATTGCTTAAGTTTTTGTATAATAGTCAATCTCAATTCTTAAAGTCTAACTCAACCATTGCTTATAATCACTGACCAAAAAGTATGTCTATTTTCAAACTCCTTAAACTACTAATGTTTAGGTGTTTCACTCACATTCTCAATATACAAGTGTTTTGCACAAATTAATTAAATAGAATGAACAAGAGAGAGATATGATCAAATCTAAACTTTTATTGAACTAATAATATAAACAATATAAAGGGCTCATGTAACTTCCTCATTAAAACACCCTATAATAAAATCGCTCAAGAACTCTTTACTCAAAACTCTTAACAATAACTTTCCTATAAATTTCTTAGCTCTCTTGTACATGATTATGTAATATAATGATATAAATAACTTATAAGGATGTCTTTATATAGGCTTAAAAGAATTTACAAACAAAGTAAGCTAAATTACCCATTTCTCACTTAACTCACAAAGTTAGTAGCAAATTATTTTTCATTAACTCCACCAAGTTAGTAAGGAGTTATCTACTTTAGGCCACTAAATCCACTTTAGCATATGGGAAATATTTCTTAGAAGATGTTAATTTATTGTCATGTCATTAGACCTACTTTTCCATTACTTGAAGAAGTATTCCCAATTTCTTAGCCCATTACTTCCATACTCTTGTCATGTATTATCACATCAACGTATTTTAAAGAAATGTGCCTTAATGAGCCTTTAGTTTAGCCATCTTAAGTCATCTTTTTACATGGTCCATCTAAGTGCTTTCATAGTAGTCACATTACTCTATAACTAAGTTAGTTATAATTTGAGTCATTATATAATAACTCTCACATATTTATATACCTTTTGACCTCTTCATCTAAGTGCCTATGCACATCCTCGAATTAGCATGACTTAGTTATACCTTTCATATTTTTTAATCTAAATCTCGTCCATTATTGAAAATTTTCATCAATGTACCCCAATGCTTATTAACACTCACCTTCTTAGAGATTTCACTGATATTTCCCATTTTTTCTCACCTACTCCTAGTTTTTTGCATTTTTTTATAAATATGTAATTTTCATGTCAACTCGAGTACTAAACATTGACCAAGGCTCTCCGTCACTTACACGATTTCATAATTTGGACTAGTCTAGCAAACCACCCAACCCCTACTAAAAAACTTATTATTCTTGTCAAAATAATTTATAGACACTCTCTATGAGTGATCCTCTTAAAGACTCCTCAGCTGAAGTTTAAAGATAAGAGATCATCTTTGTTTCTATTGGTACGTTACCTACATACTATGTTTCCTCTTTGTTGGGTTTGCTTTTGCTTGAAAATTGTTTCACAAGATTCATTGAGTCTAAAATAGCATAATTATTAAGATAGACTTTTTATGTTGAGTACTTATCTCCTTTTCCTTGATCCTTCATCACCATGAAATAGATTTTATCCTTACCAACTTTCTATTTTAAGCATTCACGAACAAAATGTTGCCTTTCATAAATAAAATAAGCAAAATCTCATTCTCATTATTTCTTTTATTTATGGTGAGAAGTTTGCATTCCTTCTCTTTACCTTTCTTAAGTCATTTCAAGTTCTACCATTCTTCTTATCCTCTCCACTAGTTCAAATGATTGGTGATATTTGGAGATCTACTAAGGCATTTTTAATCTCTATTACAATAGAAAGGTCTTTTAATTTTTAGTTTTGAAACTCAATATATGCTCAACTTTGTAACTTGTTTATAAAGTTGAACAACTTGCCCTATTTTGACATGTTTTGCATATCCGATACCAAATATTTGAATTTTCTAACATAATCCTACACCAAGTCATCTTGCTTCAACCATTTCAAAACTTCCCTTGTAAGTTATAAAGTATTTTTATGGATGAAATTATCTAGTGGCTCCTTTTTTATTATCTCTAAAGTCTTAATGGAAGGTTAACTCGCAATAATGTCATAAGAGGTCTATGTCCTTCACCACAATTTTGCATCATCTACCATATACATTATTGTGATTGACACTTTTTCATAATCGAACATTGTTCCATATTGTAATTTTGAACTCTTTAACATTATGCCTGTCATCAAACACTTATGAAACTCATAACTTCATCCAAGTACCTTCTGATCGGACTTTTGCTACGTATCTAGACATAAAATGTTTGAGTATTAACAAGTTGTAGCTTATCACCTTACGAGCTTTTGACTATTCCTCGAGTACTCTCTTTGTTTATGGAACTCCATCATGAAAATTTCAAAATGTTCCAAAAAATGAGCCATATCCTTGCCCAACGGGGCTAAAGGATAGATTATTTCCTTTATTCTAACAATGATTTTCATGAGATTGCTTTCACCAACAATTATTTGTGAACAATGTGTGAGCTCCTTACTAAACTTTGATACCAAATGTCCATTATCATGTGTGTGCTAACATGTAAGATGACCAAATTAGGTAAAAATATACATAAACATTATTAATGGAAGAATTATTGATATATTATTTTGTAACAAATTAAAATTTTGAATATTTTATTAACATTTTTACATTCTTAACTAATATTGTATAATTAGATAAAATATAAGATTTAGATATAATCAGTCTTAATTTAAATTCAATATGTTAAGGTTTATAATTTAAATTCAATCTCAAGGTTATTGAATACATATAAGACTTACGGTGATCTTGTCTATTCAATAAAGAATAAAGAGTTATAATACCTTGAATCATAAATCAAGGTTCATTGACAACTAATCTGTAAAGGCTTCTAGACAGTTAAACTTGTATAACAACATTGTGTTTCTAGTGTCTGAGCTTATGAATACATTATTTAGGAATGTTAGTAGTGGGAAAGGGGGATACAAAAATTGGGAATCAAAGATTATGGACCAATATTTGGGTTCATGATGTTGCCTTGAAACTTATAAAATCATGAAAAATAGAAGTTGGTCTTCTACTTTCGTCTATTTGTCACAATAAGCATATATTTCTAACCTTATAATAAGTTAGATAATGAGAGAAATTTCTAATCCTTAAATTTATTGTCTTGTTAGTAAGACAGTGGTCCAAATTTATGAAGATTAGATTCCCTAAATGTGACAACAACTCAATGAAAATGAATTTTAAAATTTTTATGTGAGTACTATTTCCTATCGATCAAAAAATAGTACTCAAACCATTAGTACTATATCGAACTAAGATATCAATTGATACTAGTGGTACTAGCTAGTACCCAAAATATTGGTATTTATCGAAGGTGAATAAGTAATTTTAAAAATGTGTGGACCAAATTGAAAAAAAATCAAACCTTATTACTAACCCTATTTGCATCACCCTCTCTCTCCAAAATCTCTCATTTTCTCCACCAAATAAGCTACCATCACTTTTACTTACTATCTCAGTCTCTCCTTCATATAGCTACTCTCTACCACCAATGATTGAGTTCATTCACTCGCTCCTTCATCAGTTACTCTCTACCTCCTCAAACTCGTATGCACTACCAACTTTGACCTTGGCATCCTCCAGCTTTACCACGATGTCACCGACCGCCAGCTTCACTATGACATCACCTTCCAACACCTCCTCGACAAGGCTCCCTCTCCAGTGTTCTTATAAGGCCATAACCTATCAGTATGTTAGCTATAACATTGGAGTGGAAGTTTATATAATTATACTAAGATCATGAATTTTGGTCTCAATGTTAACTTGTCATATGAGTTAGTGAGCTTTTTATAAGAGTACCTCATCTGACTAATAGTGATAAGAAGGAAATAATGCGTTATTTTTATAATGCCATGGAGAGGAAAAATGAGGAAACGTTTGTCAATCTAAAAAGTAAACCTTCTTTTTATAAACCTTATCTTGTAGTCACTAATAAAAAATGAAAAAAGTAACTTTACTCTATGTTGTTTTTAGCAAGACAGTTTTAAACCCTAGTGTCTATTTTAGGCTAAGTTTTATAAAGAAAGCTAAAGTTAATAGGAGAATATTATTAACTATTACAGCAATTGATGCTCATAAGATGATGCCAGATCTCCTAAGCTCATAAATGGAGGTTTATATATATATATATATACTTGTTGAAAATTAATCATTACTTTATTTTTTAAGGATATATTTGTTTTCTTATAGTTGCTTGGGGGGATCAATTTGAAAGTAATGTTCCAGAAATACAAGGTTTATAATTAGAATTTTAAGTCAATGTATAAGTGTAACATGGTTTGAAAAAATTGGAGTATATTTGAATTCATCTATTTCAAGAAAAGGAATATATTGGAACATAAGAGAATGAACAACTTGGTCTTTATTGGATATAATTTAAAACTTCGAGAAAGGCATGTTATTATCATTATTAAGTTGAATATAATTTCTTGTATTTTTAATAATTTTATTTTATTTGTTTACTAGGACTCTTAACAGAGTAAGAAGTTTGATAGATCTAATTTTCCTTATCCATATCAATCTTTTAGCATATTGGGCTTTTAAGAAACCAAGTTTGATAAACGAGAGTGATTTGAAAGATAATCTTAGATGGAAAAGTATTGACATGTCATTTTGTGTAATGAATTTGAATGATGGCGATGATGAGACTCGTCTTAGTGATAAGGATTTTGTACTCAGTAAGAATTGATGTCAATGTGATTTAAGCAAAATTTTGATTAAATGAAGTTCCAAGTTTTTCATTTCTTCTCTTCGTTTAATTTTACTTGTATTTGATGCAAATGTTAAATTCTATATATGCAATATAAATATAAAACTTTTAACCATAAATGTTTTTGTTTTAGGTTTCACTTTTACTAGGTTGTGTTCCTCGACACAAACTCTTGTTGTAATATTTATGAAGTCGTGAAACTTTATTATTCTTTCTATTGATGTTTTGATGTTATTATTTTTATTTTATGATAAATTTGTATTATTTTAAGTATTGTGTTTTATCCTTAGCTTTATATTTATATGAAGATTAAATGATATTTTCTTATATTAATTGTGGTTATTATTTATATGTTAAATATATGAAAAGTAATATTAATATAAATAAGAGATAAATGTTATTTTAATTTTTAATTTTCTATTATTATGATTTTTTTGATACAAGTTTGATGTAAAATTAAAAATTATAAAGCACAACATAATGAAGGACTATTTTGTAATTTAAAAAATTAAGGACTATATTATTATTTATAAAAATTACCAAAAATGGTACTTAGTATTGACGTATTATATCATACCAAAACTAAATCTTACGATATTCATAACTTTGATATAAAATATGTACATCTTAATTGAATTATGTAAATGTTTGGAGTATTCTGATGCAATATAACTCACAATCAAATGCCTTCATGATCACAACTCTTTACTTATACAAAAGGCTAGAGTTAGCTGGGTTAAGGAGGGAGATGCAAACAATAGTTTTTTTCCACAATTCAATTCTAAATAGAAGAAACAATACCAAAATCAAATGCCTGATAGATGATGAAGGCAACGTTTACATTGATAAAGACAATATTAAAGAATTGGTTGTTAAATATTATCATAACTTAATAAGAACAAATTTAAGGAATCCAAATATAGGAGGAAGCATAGAAATTATCCCCTTGGGAGCACCATACGTTCTAGGATACTAGACAGGATATCATCAAACCTGTGACAATATAAGAGATCAAAAAGGTTAATCCAAGAAAATCTCCAAGGCCATATGGATATAATGCTCATTTCTTTCAAGAAATTTGATTTATAATAGGTAAGTTGGTTTGTGAAGTGGTTTAGGAATTTGTGACTAGCTGCAAGATGCTGAAGGAAATAAACAATACTCATTTATACTTAATCCCAAAAAGTCTAAATCTAGTATCATGAAGGATTTTTGACCCATTTCCTACTGTAACACTATTTATAAAGTGATATCAAAAGTCATTGGAGAAAGGCTAAAGGAAACTCTTAAACACATTATACATATTACTCAAGGAGCCTTTATTCTTGGGAGAATTATATCTAATAACATATTGGTGGTGCAAGAATTAATGATGGTATATAATTTAAAAAGACTAATAAGAAGTTGTATTGTCAAGATAGATTTCATGAAGGCATTTATTACGATACAATGGAAGTTTATTCTTAAAAGTCTCAACTGATTTAGCTTCCCAATCAAGTTCATAAATTGGATAAATGCTTGTATTTCCACCACTTAATACACAATCTTGTTTAATCGTAGCCTTCGAAAATGTTTAATGGTAGTAATGGAATAAGATAAGAGGATCCTCTATCCCCTAACCTATTCACAACAGTCATTAAATTTTTCTTTAAATTGGTCCATCATCAAAAAAACAATAATACAAACTTTGTAAGTGATGAAAATTACTCTTATAGCCTTGCAGATGATCTCATTATGTTTAGTGGAGCTAATCAAAATTTTCTACAATTGTTGATCAATATTATGGATACATTCTCTGAGTTATCTAGGTTCAAGATTCATAACCTGAAGAGTATGAATTACATCTCTGCAGATGTAGCAAAAATTAGTGCTCTATTACTGGCTTTACTAACTTAACACAAACTTCCTCTCAAATACTTAGGGGTGCCAATTACATCCAAAAGGACCAAGTTGGATGAGTCTCTGTAGTTACTACAGACATTTAAGAACAGAATCAATGGCTGGCAAAGTAGGTTTCTTTCTAATACAAGTAGACTGCAACTCATCTCCTCAGGTTTGAGAAATCTACATGCACACTAGAGTACACATCTCTTCTTACCTAACAAGCAAAACAAGGAAGTTAAAGTAAATAACCTTTTATGGTCAAGAAAATCATACAATTCAAGGGGAATTAAGTAAGATGGGAGGAGTTATGCTAGACCAAATAAGAAGGGGTTTAAGGTTGTCCTCAATTTAGTTAATATAGACAACATTGGTAGCAAAAAGAATATGTAGACCATATAATGATAAAAAAAAAAGCTTTATAGACCACATGGGTAAATGAATACTATCTTAAAGATACTAGCATTCTTGGAGCTTCTTCTAAATGATGAGAAAAAGGGAGCAAATTTGTCCATATATAAAAACCATAGTGGGGAATGGTAATAAGCTTCATTTTGGATTGATAATTGGGTTACTAAAAGCCCCTTAATCTCAAAAGGAGCTGTGAATCAGTTAATTAGCATAATTCCTCTAAATGATAGATTTAAAGAAGTCATTCATGCTAAGATTTTGTCATGCTTTTTTAGAGGTCTAATAATTTAAGGAATTACTTTCCATACTATCTTCCTAATACTAATGAAGTGGATAAGGCTATCTGGATAGAAGCCATAAGTTACAGGTTTACCAATTCATCATGTCTCAATCTCTTAAGGCCTCATTCCTCAAGAATCCCTTAGTGTAACATAGTATGGAAATAAATTTTGATTCTTAAAGCATCCTTCATAACCTAGCTAACTGTAAGAGGTAAGCTCAAAAGAAAAGATAGAAGAAAAGGATCAAATGATCTCCTGTGCAATCTATATTCCTTGGCACTTGAAACCATACCCCATCTCTATTTCCAGTGCCATTACACTCTCTTTATTTGGTCTATAATGTAAAATCACCTAAATATCTTCTGTACAATAACATATTGGGAATATACACTAAGATTGGAAAAGGAACAACTAGAGAAAATATGAAAAGGTGATGTTTTTCCTCACAAATTACATGCTAGATCAGAAGGCACCTGAAAATTTCGGCCACTTTATAAGAGAAATATGGAACCTATATATAAACAAAACCTTCTTTGAATGCTCTATATTATAAAATGCATTGGCTGTATAGGAGAGGATGGATATGATATAAGTTGATTCCATGTAACATCCCACCCCCAACTGGAAGGGTAAAATAGTCAATTTGTCATAGGATGGGATTGATAGGGATTAATTAGCATTGTTCATGCATCATAGGATTGATACTCAGTATCAATTGTACATATGGAATTACTGTACATGCATACATGCTATTCCCGGTAATTGGGCCTAAACGGCATTTTATTGTGATTAATGTGGTTATTGGGTTTGAAAAATTATTTTGAGTGAGCCATTGACTGTTTTATATTTTAAGAGAATTATAGGAATTTTTCTGAAATTTTTCGGGAAAAATTCCCGGACCGAATAAATCGCCAAGTGGCGAACCGGTTGATTTTTGGTAGCGCAAATTACTATCCAATGGCACTACAATATTGGGTATATTATTTTGGGATTGAAATGAGGGCCATTGGAATTGAATGGGTCAATGAAGGAAAGTCCTAGTACCTATTTTGTTTTTTTTTCATCATTTTGTTGTTTATTTAGAAAAATGCCAAGTGTCCAAAGGGGTTTAATGCTTTTGTCCTATGCTAGGTCTTGTAAAGTCGGTTACTTCATGGATAAAGGAGTGAAAAAGTTGAAATATTGCTTATGGCTCTTCATCATCCGAAACCTACTTTGAGTTCCTCTTCTCCATCGATTTTTCTTTTGGTTCTAGCTACATCACTCTTCTCTTCTACCTTCTAAACACTTCCTCTCATGCATGCAAGCTCAACTCTCTTACCTCCCTTTGCAAGTGATGATGTCGTGTATGAGTAGGAGAAACTAGGAAGTTGTGAGAGTTGGAGAATTGAGGAGATGGAAGCTTTGATTAGGTAAGTGTATGGTTTAAGTTTTCCTTATGCTTTGATTATGCATTTAATGACTCATAGTAGTTAGTTGTATTGATGGGAAGTTATTGTTCATTATATATGATGTATGATGCATGGAGGTCATGAAACCTATGGTTTAAATTGTTGGGTTTAAGACTAAGTTGAAGTATGACTTGAAAGTTGTATGATTGAAGTGTTTTTAGCTTGATTGTGGGTTGTATATTGATGAGTAATTTTGCATGGAAAGGTAAGAGGTAAGTGCTGTCAAATTTTAGTTATTGGTCTAAGTGAATGTATGAATGATCTAAGGACTGATTTGGTGTCCAATTGGTAGGCTTATGGTAGTAGAAATGGAATTGGCATGATAGGAAGTGCATTGAATAGCAAAGCTGGAAAATTGGTTTTTGATCTACTGTACTGTTTTGAGCATAGCTCATTGTGTGGTGATGGAAATGAGTCGAGGTTTGTTCCCAATGAAACTTTGGTTTGTTGGCTACATTTTTGTGTGAAATAGGTGTTGTCAAATTGTAACTCTAAGAG
>JANVCQ010014373.1:0-12871 GCA_025531925.1 Erythroxylum plowmanianum
CTTTGTAAAACTTTCATCTTTTGATGCAAATGGTATATGTTTGCTTATTCACTCATGACTCTCTCGAGTTTATACGACGAAAATTTTCAAGTTTAACAAAGGAAACTTCGCTTTCTTACTTCGGGGAAAAATCTAAGTTAATCTAAGCTGATGTAGAAAAATGTGTCTCCTAATAAGTAGTGAGTCTTGGTCCTTATAAGGGAAGATGTGCAAGAATGGAGTTGTATCTTCTGCCTTCTTGCTTCTTCTGTGATGACGTCATCTCCTTCTGTGTTTCTTTGTGATGACGTCATCTCCTTCTGTGTTTTGTATCGCCTGTGTTTTGCATTCCTCTGGGTTTTGTTTCTTCTGTGATGACATTATCTTCTTTTGTGTTTTCCTTGTGATGACATCATCTTCTTCTGTATTTTGTATCGTCTGTTTTTGGCATTCCTCTGGGTTTTTGCTTCTTCTGTGATGACGTCATCTCCTTCTGTGTTTTCCTTGTGATGACGTCATCTTCTTCTTTGTTTTGGATCTTCTGCCTTTTTGCTCCTTCTGCCTTTTGGTTTCTTCTGTGTTTTTGCTTCTGCCTTTTCGTTTCTTCTGTGTTTTTGCTTATGCCTTTTCGCTCCTTCTGCCTTTTCATTTCTTCTGTGTTTTTGCTTCTGCCTTTTTGCTCCTTTTGCCTTTTCGTTTCTTCTGTGTTTTTGCTTCTGCCTTTTTGCTCATTCTGCCTTTTCGTTTCTTCTGTATTTTTGCTTCTGCCTTTTTGCTCCTTCTGCCTTTTCGTTTCTTCTGTGTTTTTACTTCTACCTTTTGGCTTCTTCTGCCTTTTTTGTTTCTTCTGTGTTTTTACTTTTGCTTTTTTGCTCCTTCTACCTTTTCGTTTCTTCTGTGTTTTTGCTTCTGCTTTTTTGCTCCTTCTGTCTTTTCGTTTCTTCTGTGTTTTTGCTTCTGCCTTTTCACTCCTTCTGTCTTTTCGTTTCTTCTGTGTTTTTGTTTTCGTCTTTTTCCCCCTTCTGCCTTTTCGTTTCTTCTGTATTTTTGCTTCTGCCTTTTCGCTCCTTCTGTCTTTTCATTTCTTCTGCATTTTTGCTTCTGCATTTTTGGTCCGTTTGTCCTTCGCTTCTTCTGTCCTTTGTTTCTTCTATCATTCGGCTTCCCCTATCTTCTGTTCCATTTCCGACCCCTTCAGAAGATAGAATCCGTCCTCAGGATCTTCCTTAAAGTTGTAGGACTCTAAACCTTCTTTGAAATCATCCTAAAGGAATCTTCACCCGATATCCCAAATGTTAGTTATGCTATTTCTATCCCAAGGCTGTGTAAAATGTTTAAGGTCAACGTCTGTTGGGATATAGTAAAAGTAAGTCTTCCTAGTGGGGGCACGCCACCCTTGCGGGACATACATCCAGATGTCCCTTAGGCCGTCGGCTCAGGGCCCTCAAGGGCGGGGTGTCCAACAAAAGATATCAATGATTTGATTTATGACCTTATCAGTCAGATATAGCAAAATGGTTCCATGTACTTATATCTGTAAATTCTTTTAGTCGAGCGCATCCATATCTTTTGAGTTATTCTGTTGTAGCTCCTTCAATATGCTTTGATGTGTCAACAAATCCTTTACTCTTTGTTGCCTGAATCTAAAATTACCAGTTCCATTAAACTTCTCCACTTTAAACTTTACAATCAAAGTCATTTTCACTTTAACTATACTCCAATACTACTTGTTAAGAAATAATGTGCAGTAGGAATAAAATACAAAGAAATAGATTAAAAACAAAATATTTTAAATAAAATTCAAGCAACAAAGTGTACCTATATTCTTGAGAGTCAAGAGTGGTTGATTTTACTATTGAATACAAAACTCACTTCATCAAGACTATATATTTCATATACATAGACTAACTTTACACAAGTATAGTTAAATGTAAACTTTAGTTGGTACAACTATAAAGATCTTGCCTTTTACCAAGCTCAACTTTACTTCAATATAATTTTAGTAAGTGTTAATTTTCTTCAAGTGTTTGAAATCACCAAACATGTATGGTCAAACAAGGCTGTCCATCACAAATACAATTGTATCCTAGGTCATGTAGCTAACTATTTCTTTCTAAAATATAAACATGGGATATGAAGTAAAGTTAAAATTTATTATAAACAAGTTGAAACTAAAGTGGAGATTGTATAGACTAAAAATATAGGAGGGAATAGATTTGAAACAACATATCAACATAGTCAACCAATAGTCAATGACCCATTAAGAGCTAAGGTGACTATTATGAATAAGATAAATCTATGATTTAACTTTGTTATTTATCTCTTTCTTATGAACATCCAGTGACCATCTCTATATAAGATAAGAAGATAGTTAGTGTAGAAGACATAACTATTGCATTATTGGCTGTGATAAGAAAATATCGGTCGAAAGTTTTAAAATGAAGAGTTTTATATAAAAGGAATCATAGGAGAAAGCACATTGAGAATAACTCACCTATAAAAACTTCTAAATTTAAAATTAAGGATTAAAAAGTAGTTAAAGTTTATCATACCAAACTTAATTGATAATCCTAAGAAAAATTTCCTAGTACAACTTTATGATTTTTTACTCTTTTATTCTCTTATTTCCTTTAATTAATAATCTTGTTTGAAAAAGTTACTAATGTTCTTTATTAGTCTAAAGGTCATAATCTTGGTAAGTTGTAAAAAAATCACACCTTGATTCTTTTTCCTAGTAACTTTTAATTTAAGAAAGAGTTGGATTATTTGGAAATAGAGGAATCTCGCAGTCCTCCTCCACACTTTTAAATGTCACTTGCATCTTAATCACCATTCTAAAGATCACTTACATTAACGTGAAATTGCAAAAGATGCTTTAGATTGTACAATAGTTTTATGGTTTATTTGCTTGAGTGTGGTGTATCCTTAAACTTTCATGGGTCCTTTAGCATAGATGATTCTGATACCGATCTATTCCTATAAATATAACCTTTGTCTCACTTTATTGAAACAAAAATCTTCCTTTATAAGATAACTAGAAGACATCTGCCACAATCTCTTTATTGAATGGTGATGGATTTGCACAAATTCCTATTATAACCATCTTAACTTATGTTTTCTTTTAAACATGATCTGAAGATTATTGCTTAATAATAGACATCAATGTTGCTTTCACTTAGTACGTAACATAAGTGATTTTGTATAAAGTTTCACATACAACTACTTGATTTAATTCCTTTTGGAAGAAGTATGGTTCATTGAATAAAACTATGTTTACATTGTGTCTTCTCCTAAAATTCAACAATATGTTCTATTGTAGCCAACAAATTTGATTTGTATGGAGCAGTTAAATATGATGTTTAGAATATTGTAACTTAACATGTGTACGAGTTATTAAGGATATGCATAAAAGGTGTAAAGATTATAATAAGGAAGATAAGAGGAGACATAGAACATTTTTTAATCGATATTGGGCTACATTAAGGTTTTTCATTGAGCCTCTTTTTGTTTACAATAGTGTTGGACAAGCTTATCAAGAATATCCAAGGGAAGGTGCCTTGATGAATGTTATTTGTTAATGGCATTGTTTTAATGAAAGAGATAAAAGAGAATATCAATTTCAAGCTAGAACTTTAGAAGGATAACTTAGAATCAAAGAATTTTAAATTGAGCAATACTTAGAGTGTAACTTATCGAACCACTTCTGATGTGGATGTAAAGATTAGTTTAGAAGCTATACCACATAAGGAACATTTTAAGTGTCTAAAATCTATCACCCAAAGTAATACAAAGATTGTTGAAGACATAATTCACTGTATCAGATCAAGGTGGCTTAAATGGAGAAGAGCACCAGGAGTTTTATGTGACATGAAGATTTCACTCAAGCTTAAAGGTAAATTTTACTGTTTAGTGATTAAGCATATCCTGCTTTATGGGACAAAGTGTTGGGCTATCAAACGTGTGCATAGCCATAAGTTAATGGTGGCAGAGATAAGGATGCTCCGTTGGATATGCAACCTTACTAGAAGAGATAAGGTCAGGAATATAATGGTAAGAGACAAAGTAAAGGTGACTAATATTAACAAAAAAATTATGAGAGACAAGACTTTAGTGGCCCAGAGATGTTAAAAGGAGATATCCTAATGCTTTAATGAGAAGATGTGAGAAGATTGTACTTAAAGATTGTAAGACGAAAAAAGGAAGACCTAAAAATAAAAGAAAGGCCTAAAAGAATTGGAAGGAGGTATTCAAGATTGATGTGACTTTGCTAGAGCTTACCGAAGATTGACCCCCTTAATATAAAACTTTAACATACTAGGATACAGTAAAGGATCTCACGTAGTGATGTCTTTCTCTTTCTTTGAAATCTTTTAAACTTTTTTTTTGCAAATCATATGTCTTGTAAATCAAACAAACAATTATGAGAAAATATTTAGTCTAAACTTTAAATATGTAGTACTTCTCTCTTAATTATTTAGCTTAAACATTTTTTACTTAGCCTAAATATTTTCTCGTATGGCTTTTTTTTATTGATTGATTTATTTATTTACTTGTCTTTTTCTTGTTTCTGTATTTATGTACTTATTTAGTATTTATTAATTTTAACTTTATTTAATATTTATTGGATTATTTATTTTATTACTTATTTAATTTTGTTTATATGATTTATTTATATTTATTTATTACTAATATTTTTAATTATTATTACTTTATTATTTTAATATATGTATATATATTTTAATGTGGGTCTATTGAAAACAACTACTCTACTAATTAAAAATAAGACTATACATTACTGGACCTTTCCAGACCCCACAAATCTACGAGATTTTAACTAAGTTCACTACAACATAGAAGTGTTTTGGCGAAAAAATATAACGTCGCTGAAAGAAACCAAATTGTCGCAAAAACTATTTAACGATGAAAAAAATTGTCAAACCAATGGTTGTAAAAGCCCGGTAGAAAAAAAATTATTTGCGACATTTTAAAGAAATCGTCACCCAAAAGATTTTGCTATGATCATCCCTTCATCGCTAATAAAAATAGGTGAGGAAAAGATAAATAGTCGCATAGGACTTATTGCCACGTTTAATTTTGGTGGGTAAGGGTTAGTAGCTATGTTAATGTAGATGTAGGTAATAATGTCTACTGACGATTTATTTTCGTAGCAAAATATGTTTAGCTACAAAAATTAAAGTATAGCTAAATGTTATTAGAGACATTCTGGAAAACATTGGTAAAAAGATTTGGTGACAATTTTATTTTTAATTTGACTTCCCTATTACCAATTTAATATTTAATTATAATTATTAACAACATTTTTAATTCATGTTATTGTTTTTAACATGGTTTGAATTATAATTTAGTCACATTTTGTAATTATTATTGGTGACATTGTTTAAATAATAATAAATTAAAATTAAAAAGTTTCATAATTAAAAATGAAATGCATTTTGTACAAAATCATGTAATTAAATGTTAATTACAAAGCTTAAGAAAAAATTTATGGACAAACTAAGACTCCTCATCGTCACTACTACTGACAGTATTTGTTTGACCATCTTTTTAAGTTTGGTCAACTCTCTTTCAACACAGTCTTGTTTTAGCTCATTACCTTGTAATTTTTCTTGAGTACGATCTAACTTCTCTTCATTATATTGTAACTGAGCCTTAAGCGATCGGTTCTCCGTTTGAAGCATCATTACATATACTGGTCGTGACAATGAATAGCTAATTGGTTTAGGGCCATGCCTAAAGCCTTTGATATATCCTGATCTTGTTCCAAGGACATTGTTGCAAATGTCATCCATATTGGGTTCATTCCTGTTAGACAATGATCTCTACAACAACTCCTACATCTTGTCCTACAATTTAAAATTTTTGAGATGTAATTCAAATATTAGTACTTAGTATTACAAAAATAAATATACCTTTCTTGTAATGTGTTAGCTTATATAGTGTGATCCTATCATACTCTTCTCCATGCAGTTAACTTTGACTCTACTATATGAATTTTTAAAAAATTGAAACACAATAGATTATATTGTATTAACTAATAGAATAATAACTTTTAAACATTACACTTACAAATTGTTGTTATACGAAAACAAATGAATTAGGCCGGTGTTGTAAGAAGTTTTCATTTTTGTTCTGTTAACCTTGGTTTTCTCATACTTTTCCTAAATAAAGAGAAGAAATAGTCATTAAATGCAAAAACAAAATTAATGGAAGGAAATGTGTAGAAAAAGAAGACCAACCTTAACCTTCGCAGAGGCTCAATAATCACATATTTTACTCTAATTTTCTGGAATCACCTATTCTGGAACAGGTCTCCTTACCTCCTCATCTGAAGGAAAAGAGTTGTAGTATTTATGAAGTCGATAACAATAATCCTTTGCCCTTTGTTTCAACGGTGAATTGACACAGCTTGAAACTTTAAGGTTCTCGATATCGATGATATTGTGTTTCATCTGTGAAGAATACGTATAAGTTAAATTACTCTTTAAATAAGTAAAACCATATTGCATATAATAAAATGAATTGAAAAATTACCAAAACTTTATCCAAAGCATTTTGTAGCAAGTTGTTCCTTCAGTTGCCTAGCACGATGGAGGCAAGGCAATTCATTCCTGACGACTCCTAACTTGCTGGACAATTTTGCTGATTAGATCTTATCAATAGGATGATGTTGCATAGGGTCAATATACACATACAACTTGGTGTTCATTGCAACATTCATGCATTGCAACTCAGATCCTTTAGTGATACATATACCTCTTTTCTTATATCGGTATTGGAACCTGACAACAAAAGATTAATGATAAGAGAAAACACATTAAACATGTAAATATATATTTGAGCATAACTGTAAATATAGGTGGTTACTAATAACAGACTTGAAGATCCATCATCACTAATTGAGATAGATATAGGTTGTTGTCGACTGCCTTCATTAGAGGATGAAATTGTTGGTTGTTGATTGATAGGGTTGGATTGATTTGGTTGCTATGGAGGTAGAATATCTTCGGTAGTTACTACTCTCTTTCCCTCATTTCTATCAGGTCCTATTATATTGAATATCTATAAATGAAATATCAACATAATGCATAATCTTTACTCAAACATCAACATTCCACATGAATACAAGTCAAACACAAGTCAAAACTAAACATTTGGCATAAACATAAATCAAACACCAACAGTTTGTATAAACATAAGTAAAACATCAACAATACGCATTGATTCATGTTGAATAAACATAAGTAACACATCAACAACATAACTAAAATATGAACATAATATTTCAAACAATATAAACAATTTATTTACATTCAATCATCATGATCAAGATTTTGAAAATCATCATCATTAATTACATTATCATTGGATTCTTCATCTCTAATATATTCGGCCAAGTATCATCATTGTCATTTAATTCATCTGTTTATATGATAAGATTGGCTTAGACTTCATCCAGTTGTACTATGTTGGAATCAACATCTCTCCTATGGAGTGATGATATATTTGCATCTTCTATTCGAATGGCTTCATTATTGAACTCCAATCTAATCTCTTTATATACTTCATATGCATCCTCATTGAGTAAACCATTATTCCTTTCACAAAAATCAAAGATATTTAGGTATTGAAACTTTTGAAATACCTTCCAATTGCTACCCAATACATTATCGTTAAGGTAGAAAACTTGCTTCACTTAACTTGCAAAGACAAAAGGATCATTATTGTACCATGTCTTACTAACTTTTATGCTAGTAATATTTTTGTTGACTTTCATGTCAGTGAGATTAAGCCATTAACACTTAAATAGAACAATATTCTTATCCTTAATGTAGTGCAACTCTATTATTTTAAAGATGACAATATAAAAGTCAATAAAATTGTCGTCGTGACATCCCTCAACAATAACCCTACAATTTTGGCTTATAAGTCAACTATATCGATCTTGTATGTGAAATCTCACCCGATTAATATAAGGCCCACATGCCAAACTATATAATGTTGTTATCGCTTCTTGCACATTACGATTATGTAACCATATCATCTGTATGACAAAATGAAATTAGAATTTATTTTGATATAGAAATTGCCATATGGTTATAATATGTAATCAATATGTAACTTACTTGATTTCTAAACCATGATACAATCTTCAACTTATATCTTTCTTCAACATGAATAATCCCTTTGCTGCGAATGGACTCTTTGTGCTCTCTATTTAAAAAACTAAATAATAGTAAGGAAATGAGATTCAATGACAAGTATTAGATTATGATTGTTTGAATAAATAGTAATATACATACTCCATATTTATTGACTTTCTCGCAATTGTTCAAAATATACCAATGGGTGATTTGGAATTCGTCTTTAGTTAACTCCATATATTTACCCACACTAAATGACCTTACTTTTTAGGAGAAAATTGACAACCCACCCTCTTTATCAAAATCAAAGTTACATTCTGGTCTATTAAATCTTGTCTCCACATCACTTAAGTACATTGAACAAGATGTTAAGCATTCATTTGCTATATAATCCTCTGCAATAGACCTTTCGGGTTGAGTTCTATTATGTACATAACACTTAAGAAAGCATAAAACCTGAACAAAATATAAAATATTAGGAATTAACAACCCACAAATAACTTAAAAAAGTAAAAGTTAATGTGAATTATCTTTTAATCTAGAACATCCATCAAAATTGAACTGGTCTATAGAGTTTTGCTTCATATGGGAAATGAATTGCCAAATGAACCATTACCTCAAAAAAGGATTGGTGGAATACTAGTTCAAGTTTACATAGAATGAAAGTTATGTCTTTTTTCAATTTGTCAAGCTCTTCAATTTTAAGTGTCTTGCAACATAATTGCTTAAAAAACTCTCCCGATTGACTCAAAGTTATGGACACATCATTTGGAAAACACCTACGTATCCTAACTAGAAGTAATCATTGTAAAAGTATATGACAAACATGGTTTTTCAACCCTGATACTTTTCCCTATTTAACATTTTCACAACGACCTATATTTAATGCATACCCATAAGGAAACTTCACTAATTAAAGAAATTGACAAAATGATTGTTTCTCCCTTTTTGTCAAGTTGTAACAAGTAGGGGGAATAATGTATGACTTATCGTCTCTTCTTTTCAAATGCAAGTCTTTTTTAATATTCATGTCTTCCAAGTCAAGTCTAGCCTTAACGATTTCCCATCAACTCCCATCACAGTTCCTAAAATATTCTCACAAATATTTTTCTTCCAATATTTGAAAAATATGATTTTTTTTAGTCCAATTGAGTTCAGCATCATTTCTCTTTCGCTTTTTATTACTTGGGTGTTTGCCGGGTGTAATGTTACTCAAATGTGATAGCTAGTAAACAATATCATCACTAGACAATTGCAACGGAGCTTCACCCAATTCTACTTTTCCATTAAACAACTTACTTCTTTGCCATCTATACCTATGTTTTAAATAACGACAATGACCCGTATAACATATTTTAATTTGAAGCTTTATTAAATAAGTTTGATGGTTACACACAGGACAAGTCATATACTCTTTAGTGCTCCACCCAGACAAATTCCCATAAGTTGGGGAATGATTTATAATCTACAAAACCATGGCATGCATTATAAATGTTTCATCTTGAACAACATCAAAAATTTATAATCCAAATTCCCATAGATCATTTAAGTCATCAATTAATTGTTGCATTTATATAAGGATATCCTTACCAGGAGTAACAAGTCATGAAATAAACAAAGAAAAAACATAAAAGGCTCCTTCATACACTTCCACGGAGGTAAATTATATGGCACTAGAATAATCGGCCACATACTGTATGAAGTACTCATATTATCGAAAGGATTAAATCCATCTAAGGCCAATCCAAATTGAACATTATGACAATCCTGTGTAAACCATGGAAACTTTCAATCAAATTTTTTCAATGCCATTGAGTCTGCTAGATGACGTATAATGTTATCATGAATGTATTTCTCTTAATGCCACCTCATATCTATGGCTATTTTTTGACATAAAAAGTCTTTGTAGTCATGGTTTAATAGGAAAGAGTGGAAGGATTTTATTCAGTGTCTTTTTCCCTCTCTCATCATCCACTTGCCACCTTGATGACCACAAATCAGACACTCTTGAACGTCTTTACTTTCCTTCCAAAATAGAACACAATCATATTTACATGCATGAATTGAAATATATCCTAATCCAAGATCCCTTAACATTTTCTTTGCATCATAGTAAGATTTTGGCAATTTATGTCCAACAGGTAATGCATCATTTAGTAAGTCAATTAACATGTTAAAAGATTTGTTAATCCATTTATTATAAACCTTCAAATGCAACAACTTGACAATAAAAGATAGTTGTGAGAAATTTAAGCACCCTAGATGTAATTCTTCCTGAGCAACTCTCAATAACTTCCCAAAATTATCTTTTGTAATACTACCAATTATGTTAGGCATACCTATTTCATTCATAGTCTCCATATAATTCCCATAATCGTCTAAGTATACCTGTTTCATTCAAGTCTCCATATAATTCCTATAATTGTCTAACATCTTATCAATCCCATCATCAGTAACATCACAATCATTTACATCATTATTGTTACTATCATCATAACTTATACCACCACTTCTACTACAATTTGCTTCCTTACACTCATCATGATAAAGCCATAGACTATAGAATTTATTTATACCTCGTATTAGCAAATGATTATATACCACGTCTTGACTTTGAAAGTTAACATTTAATCAATCGATGTAAGGACAACGAATAAGACATTCATCACTCATTTGATCTTGTACAAATTGTATAAAACTCTTAACCCCTTCCTACGTATTTAGTGGACCATTTCTGATGAGACATCCACCTTTTATCTATGTAGCTATATAATAAAAGAAGATAACTGAATTATTAAATGCATTTCTTGTTTAATTTTACGTTACAATAAAAGTTACTATTAATTATGGTACGTGATGCTGTTTACACCTATGAATCCAGAAAGGGACTTTTTGTTGTTGCTCCTAGGCTTGTGGAATTTTTTTCTGGTAAGCCTCATCGGAGCTGCATCACTGGTTTCTAACTTATATACCATCTTATGTTTCTAAGACTATTGCAAACCATTACACAAAACCAACAGACCATTTGCATTAACACAAAACCATAACACATCCTGGTTGAAGATTATATAAACAAAGTTTGGAAGAAAAGAAACACTAAGGTAAGTAGTGTTTTTTCCTCCTGTGAATCGAGAAAGGGACTTCTTGTTGTAGCTCCTAGGCTTATGGAATTTTTCACCAATAAGTCTCATCGAAGCTGTATCACTGGTTTCTAGCCTATATACCTTCCTAGGTTTCTAAGAATTTTGCAAACCATTACACAAAACCAACACGTCATTTTCATTAACACAAAACCATAACACATCCTAGTTGAAGATTATATAAACAAAGTTCGGAAGAAAAGAAACAATAAGGTATGTAGTGTTGTTTACACTTGTGAATCAAGAAAAGGACTTCTCACTGTTGCTCCTAGGCTTGTGAAATTTTTCACTGATAAGCCTCATCAGAGCTACATCACTGGTTTCTAGCTTATATACCATACTATGTTTATGAGAATATTGTAAACCATTACATAAAACTAACACATCATTTGCATTAACAAAAACTCTTAACACATCCTAGTTGATGATTATATAAACAAAGTTCGGAAGAAAAGAATCACTAAGGTACGCGGTGTTGTTTCCACTTATGAATTGAGAAAGGGACTTCTCATTGTCGCTTCTAGGCTTATGGAATTTTTCACCAATAAGTCTCATTAGAACTGCATCACTAGTTTCTAGCATATATACCATCTTATGTTTCTAAGAATATTGCAAACCATTACACAAAACCAATACATCATTTACATTAACACAAAACCATAACACATGTTGGTTGAAGATTATATAAACAAAGTTTAGAAGAAAAGAAATACTAAGGTGCATGGCGTTGTTTACGCCTATGAATAAAAAAAGGACTTCTTGCTATCACTCCCAGGCTAGTGGAATTTTTCACCGATAAGCCTCATCAAAGCTGAATCATCGGTTTCTAGCCTATATATCATCTTATATTTCTAAGAATATTGCAAACTGTTACACAAAACCAACACATCATTTGCATTAACATAAAACCATAACACATCCTATTGGACCCCGCTTCTGGAGTCCAGCATTCGAAAACAGACTCAAAAGCGATACTTGCCCTTAACTATATTATACCTATTGCAGGACATTTAGCAAGACTTCCCTTAGAGAACTCGGGTTAATGTATTCTTTAGACAGTCTGAAAGAGGACTTTAAGGTCTACAACTTTCATGAAGACCTCAAAGACAGATTCTATCTTTCGAAGGGCCAAAAGTGGAACAGAAGATAGGTAGAAGAAGCGAAAAGACAGAAGAAGTGAAACACAGAAGAAGTAAAAGACAAAAAAAGCAAAACATAGAAGAAGTGAAACACCGAAGAAGCAAAACACAAAAGAAGATGACGTCATCACAGAAGAAGCAAAAAGGCAGAAGAAACAAAACACAGAAGAAGATGACGTCATACAGAAGAAGATGACGTCATATAGAAGAAGATGATGTCATCACAGAAGAAGTAAAAGGTAGAAGAAGCAAAAGACAGAAGATACTTCTTCCTTTACAAAGACCATAACTTTCAGCCTAAAAGTCCAAAATTGCAATTCTATATATCGTTGGAAAGCTAGAATGTAGCATCCCGTTATCGATGCGAGGGGCACATTGGTACGGGTAGAGCTGTTAGTGCATAAATTGTGATCGAGTGCTTTGTGGCCTCTGATTATAGAGAGATAGATCA
>JANVCQ010014383.1:0-12870 GCA_025531925.1 Erythroxylum plowmanianum
AACCCAAGTTACAAACCAAACATCATTTTTTATTTTTCATACCCATTCCCATTCCCTTCTACTATTATACCCATATCTATACCCAACCCTGTGCTCAAACCAAACGCCCCCTAAATCAATTCAACTCGAGCATAAAGAACTAGAGTGTAAGATAATGCATTCATGCTTATTTGTCATTATTGTTAATGTTGACTTTTTTATAATTGAAAAATCGTAGATAATACAATTTAAGTGTGTAATGGATATTTTTTGAGTGTTAACTTGAAAATTTAAAAAATTTTAAATTGAAATTTAACTATAATTCAAAACTCGATTAACTCAATTTTAGTTATTGTTCGGTTTGTCTTAGATCAAAATATCACTTCTAAACTTACAAGATTAAGGATATTAAACTTAATAAGTTGTTCAATCTTGAGTTACCTGGCATCATTGGCCTAAAAAGCTATTGATGATATGATACTAACATATTTAAAAATAAAGAATATGTATTTTAACTAAAAATTAAATAATGCTAAGTATCAACTCTAAGTCTATAATTTTAATTAAAAAATAGAGGTAACATATGCAAATTTACCTCATTTTTTAGAAATTTTCTAATTTAGCGTCAAACTTTATAAAATTTTCAATTTAATAACTAGTCTTTTAAAATTCTTAAAAATTTTCAAACCATCCTTCATATACTAACATGTTGATCCGTAGAATGAACTCGTACATATCTACACTATACCTTCTTCTCCACCAAAGCCTTATTCTCTTCTATCTACTAGGAAAGACAAAGCTCCTCAAATAGAGTTTATAGCAATTTTTGCACTAGCATCTATTCCTATGATATATGATTGAACATTCTAGCATCTTTGAGCAATCTTCTAAAGTGGCTGAACCATCAAAAGTGATTTTAAAATTTTGACATTAAATTAAAATTTTTTAAAAAATTAAACACTTTTAAATATTTCATCTAAACAAAATACCAAGATTTCAATTATCACATTAAAATCATCGTAAACTTGGGTTGGAGCACCTTGTTTTTGTTAGAGTTTTCTAACCCCGTATCACTTAATCTTGTCCATATATTTGTATGAACTCCACATAAATGTATGAATAAGGTTTAATAAAAT
This sequence comes from Erythroxylum plowmanianum, assembly GCA_025531925.1. Classification (NCBI taxonomy): domain Eukaryota; kingdom Viridiplantae; phylum Streptophyta; class Magnoliopsida; order Malpighiales; family Erythroxylaceae; genus Erythroxylum; species Erythroxylum plowmanianum. The sequence goes on from JANVCQ010014383.1 coordinate 1,116, forward strand.
ATGGTATGAATTAGTTAACTAGACTGAGGATCTAGTATCAATAAACTTGTGATAAATAAGTTTTGTCTTTGTAAACTGTAGTTATTTATTATTAACTATAGTTAGCTTATTTGTAACCATAGTTAGCTTTTCAATCAGTTTTTCGTTCTCTGTATAAATAACTAGTTGAGCTCATTAGCTCATTAACGAGATTAAGTCTTCAATCTAAATTTCTCTCTGTTCATGGTATCAGAGCCAACGTGGTTCTAGTTTTCTCTTCTTCTCATCGTGCAAAGTGACGACTTCTTGTGATTCTCCGATCTATAATGTTGAACAAAGATTCTTATGGTACTGGTGAACATTCTAATGCTTCTGCTACTATATTTGAAGAGAATCAATCAGGATTTTCGTTGGTTACTGCTCCTTTGAGCAATAATAACTACCTTACCTAGAGTACTGACATTCAGATCTCGCTTGGTACAAGGGATAAATTAGGTTATATTAATGGTTCAATCAAGAAACCTAAAGAAGATTCTGCTGAGTACTTGAAATGGAGGAAGGATGACTATATGGTGCGATCTTGGATTCTTGGATCTTTATCTAAGGATCTAGCAGAAACTTTCTTATATTGTCAAGATGCCAAAGTGCTGTGAGATATTCTTGCTAAAAGATTTGGAATGAGTAACAGTCCTAAGGTATATCAAGTGCAGAGGCAAATCAATTATATTGATCAAGGGAATACTGATTTGGCTGCAATTTATAACAAGATCTCGAAGTTATGGGATAATCTAAGTCGACTTCAACTTTTGCCTTACTGTGATTGTGAAAAATGCATATGCAATGTGAATTAAAGACTGACAGAAATGGATGATTCCAATAGACTCATACAGTTTTTAATAGGCTTAAATGAGACTTCTTAATCGGTCAAGAATCAGATCTTAATGCTTGATTATGTTCCTACAGTAAATAAAGCGTACTTTATGATTCAAACTATTGAAGCTCCAAGGGACATTCAAAGGAACTTTGGAGACGTTATAGATCACAATGCACTGTTCATTAGAAATGTTGATAGGTCTAAGGGATAATCTAAAACGAAGGATAAAAAGGATGGTAAAGTTTGTGATTTTTGCAAGAATACTGGTCATCTAAAGGATACATGCTTCAAATTGTATGGTTATCCGGACTGGTGGAAAGATCTTAAGAATAAGAAGGAAAAAAACAGTGGTTGGAGAACTCATGCTAATCTTGCTGAAACTCCAATCAAAGAACAAAATGTTGATGATAAGCAATGGGTTACCGATCTGATACGGCAGGAAATGGCCAAACTGATGAGAGGAAAACAGATTGATGATTGTCATGTGAATTTTGTTCATATTGATAACTTTGCAGGTATGGCAAATAACTTGCCTCTACATTCTGCTACTTATAATTGCTAGATTGTGGATACGGGATCATCAAGTCATATTTGTGATAACTCACTACTCTTTGATAACTTGAAAAACTTGAATGTGGCCACTTCTGTTCATTTGCCAGATGGAAGATTTACAAAAGTTATTGAGATTGGCCAAGTTATCTTATATAAAAACCTAATCCTTACCAAAACCTTACATCTACCTTTTATTTCGCCATAACCTACTTTCAGTAAACAAGTTAGTTAAAACAAATCTTGTTTACTTCACTTTTTATGCTGACTCTTGCGTTTTGCAGGACCTGAAGAGTAAGAAGGCCCTTGCTATTGGCAAAGTTGCTGGAAGTCTCTACATTCTTGATAAACAATCTTTTTATCAACCTTTTATCAGTAACCATCCTATAGATCCTTCATTAGCCTTATTTTCCTATTATCCTTGTTACTCCATCGTGTTACAAAATTTTCACTTGAATGATTCAGTTTGTACTGTTGAGAATAACTCAGTTTCTTGTATGGATACAAATATGAATAAAACTGTGGCTTCTATTCCAAATTGGCATTTCAGGCTTGGTCATCCAAGTGATGTGGTGTTGAATCATATACCATTTTCTGTTAATAAAGGTTTTGTTAGTGAGCATTGTGCTCTGTGTTCTTTGGCAAAACAAATAAGAGCCCCATTTCCTGTTAGCACTATACGCACTCAAACCATTTTTGAGTTGCTTCAACTAGATATATGGGGCCCTTATAAGCAGAAATCTATTATTGGTGCATATTATTTCCTCACAGTTGTAGATGATTTTAGCCAATGTATGTGGACATTTCTTATGCAACATAAGAGTCAAGTTTTCCAGCACTTGAAGAAGTTTTTTCACGTGGTCACTAATCAATTCAATGTGACAGTTAAATCTATTAGAACAAATAATGGCTCAGAATTTCTCAGTAATCAAGTTCAAGAACTTCTCACTTCTCTTAGTATACATCATCAACGAAGTTGTATTTACACACCTTAACAGAATGGCGTCATAGAAAGAAAACATCGGTATCTCCTTCAAGTTGCTAGATCATTGTTGTTTCAGTCTTCTATGCTAACTCGATTTTGGGGAGAAGCTTTATTACATGCTCGTTTATAATTAACAGACTCCCTACAAAAATTCTATCCTGGAAATCACCTTTTGAGGTACCGTTTCATAAACCACTTGATTATAATTTACTGAAGATGTTTGGCTGTTTAGTTTATGCTACAAATATTAATCCTAATAAGGATAAATTTAGCCCAAGATCTGTTCCTTGTGTTATCCTTGGTCATTATCTAGGCATGAAAGCAAACAAATTATACAATATTGCTACCCAATAAATTATAATAAGCAGAGATGCAGTTTTTCATAAAGGAGTTTTTTCGTATAGCAAGTTTTTGCTTTTTCAAAAGGACCATGATGCTTCTTCTTGTTCCCTACCAAAGCCTGCTAGTTTGTCTGAAGATTGAATTACTAATTCTTCTTCTCTAGTCACTTCAGTTGCGGATGTTGTTCCCCCTACTGAATCTATTACGGAGGAATTCTTTAAAGATGTTAAAACACTAGATATTCCTATTTCTACTGAGGTAGAATGTAGAAGGAGCACACGACCTAGGAATAAGAGATGTCTGATTTTGTTTCTAATGTTCTTATGGCTGCTCCTATATATAATATGGTTTCTTCACAATTCCAGCTTATCCCTTTGTCAGACACTCTTGTTTTAGTGATACTCATGTGGCGTTTCTGGCCAATTTTCAGCATGTTGTAGAACCAAAATTCTATCATAACGCAAAGCATGATTCTAATTGGGTGACAGCTATGAACACAGAACTTAATGCTTTGGAAAAGAATCATACGTGGGAGTTGACTAACCTTCCTCCAGGAAAAAAGTCTATTGGCTCTAAATGAGTTTATAAATTGAAGTTGAAGCCTGATGGTAGTATCGACAGGTACAAGGCAAGATTAGTGGTAAAGGGATTTAATCAAGTGGAGGGTGAAGATATATTGAGAGTTTCTCTCCTATGGCTAAAACAGTAACAGTTAGATTACTTCTTGCTCTTGCTGCATTTTTTTGTTGGTCATTATGTCAATTGGACATAAATAATGCATTCTTGCATGGTTATATTGATGAAGATCTCTATATGATTCCTCCATATGGATATGACAAGGCTAAAAGGGCTAGATGGATATGACAAGGCTAAAAGGGGACAAGTCTATAAATTGACAAGGTCTCTCTATGGGTTAAAGCAAGCTTTAAGGCAGTGGAATGTTGAATTTACCAGTAACCTAAACAAACTAGGCTTTCATCAGTCAAAGGCTGATAGTTATTTGTTTACATATAATTCTCAAGGTCTTTTCTTAGCTCTCATTATGTATATGGATGATGTTCTTATCACTGGCAATTCCGAAGAACTTATTGCAAAGGTGAAATCTTCATTAGATTCTGTCTTCACAATTAAAGACCTTGGGTTTTCCAAGTATTTTCTTGGGTTAGAAATTGCGAGATCCACTGATGGTATCTATTGGGAATTATTGTATATTAGGAATTCATGTAGATAATATTCTTTGTAACCGTAGGATATTGTTTTCCTTTTAAATTGATTTGTCAGTTGATCTTTAGGGCAGTTGCCAAAATGTTTGAGGGGACCGTCTTGTACATAGAGTCGTCCAAGCCTAGTAGAAACAAATGAACTTTTTCTTCCTCCCTTCTCTGTTCTAATACTGTAGCAAGATTGCAAGTGTACATGCCATATCGACAAATCGTTAATTGATCAAAATTAGCCAGTTCGTCCCAAATCTATTTTAGACAACCAAAGTAAATGACGATCATCATTCCTCGTTGTCGGCAGTTCGCGAGATCGACGCGAAGCTGCTAAACATGTGGTTCATTAGCCATCGAGAACTGCTCTCGAATGTCATTCCAAAGGTCCTGAGCTACCTCAACATGCGAGATGGTCGAACGTAGGGTAGGCTCGATGGTATTGCGGATCCAAGAAACCAAAAGTGAGTTAATGGTCCACCAATCTTCTAGATTTGCGGATTTATTGTCGGGACGTTTGATTTTTCCGTCAATAAAACCAATTTTTTTCCTTGTTCGCAAGGCCGCTCGAAAAGCTCGAGACCACTCATCATAGTTCTCGCCCTTCAATTGCACTTGAGTAATCACTATTCTAGGATTATCAAGTGTGGTTATGTCGTATGGAGAAATTGTCTTTCTCTGCGTTTTACCAGACATGATCGATGATCTTGTATTTTAAAAGAAAAAAATATTTCAATGTTTAAAACCAGGCTTTGATACCATGATACGATAGCACAATGGAAGAAAATCTCTGTCTCCCTTTTCTCATTAGCATAACGTTAATATATACAAGTGAAAAACCTTTCTCTTTTGGCAACTTCCCTAAAGATCAGCTGACAAATCAATTTAAAAGGAAAACAATATCCGACGATTACAAAGAATATTATGTACAATAATTCCTAATATACAATAATTTCCAATAAAATTTAAAGATTTAAAAAGTTTTAAACTATAAAATAATACAATAACAAAATTTTTGATTTTGTTAGTTTAAACCAAAATTTGATCTCACTTCGAATTCGAACTTAATTAAAATATTTTGCAAGGTCAGTCATGTTTAGGTTGTGTTAATAAAAATTAGTCAACAGCTTAGAAGATATTAAGGAATGCTTTGCTAAAAGATAAGACCAGAATGGTTTGTATTTGTATATCAGATCTGCCATTAATTCTACAACTCAAGCTATTAAAATAAGAACCTAACGACTTCGATCCATGATCGAATCATATAAAGGTTTTCGTCATGCTTTGTTCTTTATAGTTTTTATGATCTGTATCAAATGAACATATCATTATCATGATTTGGGCAAGTCAGCAAATTGGATAAGTGGTTCGGATCCGAATTTTTGTCTTTGTTAAATTTTAACAAATTAAATTATTTATTTAACATAAATTTCCGAGTTAATGCTCTAAAAAATATCCATTACACACCTAAATTGTATTATCTATGATTTTTCAACTATAAAAAACGTCATATTAACAATAATCTGATTTAGAGTTTGATTAAATTTTAGGAACTTGATCTGATCAGGTTAAACTTGAAATATATATATATATATATATATATATGTATGTATTTATAATTAATTTTAATTTATAATAACAAAATAATGTAAATTAATTAAAAAGTAGTGGAGTTTTGGATCGAATTAAGTTGTTGAACTCGAGCCTAAAATCCATCCTAAAAATTTAAAAAAGTTTAAATCATGCCTGAAGTATGGTCAACCTAGGATAAATTCGTTGATTTAAGATTGAGCTCGAGCTAAATTATCAACATTAATATGAACAATCCAAAGTCCTTCATAGAAATTACGTTGTGATGATTTAATTGACCAAAAGGACATTAATTGAATAGAGTCACAGAGCTCAAACTAACTAAACTTCATATTAGATTTATGTTATAATCTGGTTTCAGTTTGAATTTTAATTTTTTAATTTATTTTATTTTAATAATTCTTGTTATTAAAAATCAATGAAGTTATCAATTGATGAATTAATTTTCAAAAACTATTTGATTTTATAAATGAAAATAAATTAATTAACTTTTATTTAAAAGATTCTCTTTTTAGTTAAATTTTAAATTAAGGATATTCTCCTTTAATTATGTTTCAAATCTTCAAATTTGATAAATCTTTAATCAATTTTTATGACAGTTTAATACCTGTTAAATCTTTAAACATTAGTTATCTTGACTTATCAGTTTAATTTTCAGTCTAATATTTAAAATATTGAATATTCAATTAGACTAATTTTGAAGTTTGAAATTAAAAAACTTAAATTTAACATAAATTCTAATCAATTTAAATTAAATATATTAAATTTAAATTAGACCATATTGTTCGGTTTTTAATGAGTTATAGTATGCATCGTCAAGTGGTTTCGCTTTCTTGATTCAAGAATTGCATTGTTAGAACTAGATTGGAAAGCCAGCTGGTCCTAAATTCAAGGAGTCACACTCTTTACCTCCGGCCATGAACCTCCTTTCGATTTTTTATTCATTCATCTTTTTTTTTTATTTTTTTTTTGCAAGAAAAAACTTCAGTATATTACGAAGAAGCAATGAAGTCTAGGAATGAGTCCCAAATACAGACACTAGCAAAAGAATTTGAAAGACGAGCTAAAGCATGAGCTTCCAAATTCGTTTGTCTCTTGATCCAACGAACAAAAATATCACCACGACGCTTTAAAATGGATACACAATCTTGAACAATAGAACCAAACTCAGAAAAATCAACCTCCTCTGAATTCAAAACCAAGAAAACCAATTGTGCATCTATGAAAACGGTGCCTTGTATTGACTATTTATTTTCAACCCATAAAAGAGTTGATCCCAAAGCCACTGCCTCCGCGCACTTCACCTCCAACCAGCCTGGAATGAAACCAGAAATGACCTTCACAAAAGTTCCATTACTTTCCCTAAAAATAGACCCAAGACCCACTTCAACATAGCAAAACCACCGTGACCTCACAACACCCTCACCACCCCTTAAATTATTTTGTCACCAAATCAGCCCCAACTTTGATCATGTGAGAAGCTTTAGACAAAGCATTTGCTCTTTGCCACACTTCAACATAATTAGTATCATTTTTGACAAGAACCCAAGCTGGAATGAGAGAATAATTTGATAATAATTCATTTCTTGAGTGTCAAATACCCCACAAAATAGAACAAAAAAACTCAACATTCTTTTTATCTTCTCTATTAATCACGTGAACCACCCAATCCAAAAAATAATTGAAACTAGAGTTGCTCAATTTTTCCCAATTGTCCCAAATTTCAACATCATAATGACACCTTAAAAACAAGTGGTCAACATCTTCCACCTCCCTACAATGCAAATAGGTTATCTCCAGATTAACTCCTCTTCTCCTAAGCTTAGACTTCGTAGGAATAATATCCCTCGTTAACCTCCAAAGAAATTCTTTATATTTAGGAGGAATATTCAGATTCCAAATTCTCTTCCAATAATACCCATCCACCAAATGAGCACTACCCCTCCATAAATTATAACCACTGTGATAACCCGATTTAACTTAATATAAACCCTTGTTGTCATAGTGCCATATCAGTTTATCCTTTCAACTTCCCACATGCAAAGGAATACTAAGAATAGCTCTATCCTCTTCCATATTAAAAATCTCAATAATTTTAGTCACATCCCATTCCACCTTATCTATCATTATTGGGTCTTTCACCGACACCAAATTACCTCTATTGCACCCACCACTCCTCACCCCGAATTCATTAAGACTAGGAACCCAATGATCCTCCTAAATTCCCTACTCCCCACTCTCCATCTCAAACCACTTTTCAATAGCTCTCTAGACTTCATCACACTCTTCCAAGTGAAACTCGGGTTAGACCTCTCATGAACTAAAAGAAAATCCCCTTTCGAAAAATATTTTGCATTAAAAATTTTAAATAAAAGAGTGTTGGATCTTGATCGCAATCTCCACCCTTGTTTGCCTAGCATACCAATATTGAAACAATTTAAATCTCTAAATCTCATACCTCAATGACTCTTTCCACCACACATCCTATCGCAAGATAACTAATGTACGTTTTTCCCCCCATCACTCTTCATACCCCACCAAAATGAATTCATCATTTTTTGGAGCTCATCACATAAAGACACAGGGAGCAAGAACACCGACATGCAATAAGTAGGTAACGCTTGAGCAACCGTTTTTAATAACACCTCCTTTGTCGCTCTTGATAAATACCGATTCCTCCAATCACTAATCCTCCTCCAAAATCTATCTTTCGAGAAATCAAAAACAACCTTTTTACTCCTCCCTATCATCGAAGGAAGCACCAAATATCGACCCTGGTTAAAAAATGAGAACACCCCAAAAATCTGACAAATGTTATTCCACACTTCCTTAACCACATTAGGACTAAAGAAAATCCCAGATTTTTGAAAATTCACAAATTGACCAGACGCTTTCTCATACATATTCAAAATATTCTTCAAATTATCACCCTCCCATGTCGTGGATTTAAATAAAAGGATGGAATCATCATCAAACAAAAGGTGAGACACTCTAGGTCCACGAACATTAGCTCGACAATCATGAATTAAACCTCTCCTCTTAGCTTCACTCAATAATATCGATAAACTCTCTGCACAGATAATAAAAAGATAAGGCGATAAAGGATCCCCTTGTCTCAACCCTCTTCCTTAATAAGCCCAATTTCTGAACCATTAAAAAGAACAAAATAGCTCACATGAGAAACACACAACATCATTAAATTCACCAATCTATCCTCAAAGCCTAGAGCAACCAACATAGCTCTCAGTAACCCCCAATCCACCCTATCATAGGCTTTAATAATATCAATCTTAAGGGCAACTAGACCATTAACACCACTTGTAGTTCTTTTCATCCCATAAATTAATTCAAAAGCCACAAGAATATTATCAATAATTAAGCTACCCGGAATAAAAGCAGATTGAGCTTCTGAAATAATATTAGGTAACATCCCTTTAAGCCCATTTGCTAACACCTTTGAAATAATTTTATACAAAACATTACAAAGAGAAATAGGCCTAAAGTCTTTCAAAGACTTAGGATTATCTAATTTCTGAATGAGAACAATGAAGGTATAAGTCAAAGTATTAGGGAAAGTACAACTCCGAACAACATCATCGCTAATAATATGCCAAAACTTTTGAAAAAAGGCAGGGTTTAGACCATCAGGAGCTGGTAACTTATCCAAATGCATTTGAAAAACTGCCCCCTTAAATTCTTCTGCAGTAAAAGGAACTAAAAGGGCTTCATTATCCTCCCTACTCACTCTCTTTCTCACCTTGCTAATCACTGGATCATAAAAAGCAGTATCCTCTCCATATGCCTTTGAAAAGTAATTCAAAACTAGAGTCTGCATCTCTCCTTTTTCAATTACCCTGTTACCATTCTCATCTTCCAGCTCAATAAATAAATTTGTCTTTTGTCTAGTTTTAAAATGGGAATGGAAAAATTTAGAATTACAATCATCGTTCACCTCCAAAACTGCTTGGCCCTTTGACGCCACCTAATCTCTTCCTTTTCCAATTCCATATTTAGCTCCTCCCTCAACCGAAGAAATTCCCTCTCACCATCACTATTCTCAAGGTGTTTCACGATAATGGTTCAACTTAGAAATCAAATTATGAAATATTTCGTTGCAACTTAATTATTTACTGAAATTAAATAATTAAATTGCTAATTGTCTTAACAGCAAAGTCGGTGACAAAGACACGACAAACTTTTACTTTCTCTTTAAAATGCAAATTAAACGCATCATGGTCTTGGTTAGTTCACTCACAGCTTGCTTTATTCTCTTTCTTTTTCACCGCCATAAAGAGTTGGTGAGCTTCACAAAATATATATATTATATTCAAATATATTTAAATACATATCACTGTTGTATAATATAACCAAAACCTCAACCTTCGTATTCATAATCTACTGCAAATGACAAAACTCCTCAAGTTTATAGCAACTAATTTTAGTTTTTGTCTTTAGTATGAAATGTTGTGAAACCGGGTTGAAATCCTATTCCGACCACATCAGAATAATTATAAAACTTTTTTGCAATTTTTTTATTTCCCAAGATACAAGATCTCTTTAATTCTATAAAATGATTAACACAAATCATAATAAAGTTAAAACTTAATTCGTACCTTATTCTAAAGCTTTATTTTTGTCATGTCGTAACCCTCAAATCGTTCCCAAAACTGATCCGTCTCAATCACCGTAGCCGTACAAGTGTCCAACCTCTAATGATATCCACAGAACAAGTTGAGAGAACTCTGTAACTCTTATAGAGAGGGTTAAGCAAGAAGTGCTAGCTCCACAAAACTTAACTCTTTTTATAATAAGCTTTGGACATTTTAGTAATTTAATAGACATTAAATTCTAATTTCAATTAAACTTTAATTACAATTACAAATAATTATAATTAAATATTAATTATGCTTATATAAGATTTAATATCTCATATTTAATCTTACTTATAATATCTCATATTTAATCATAAAGTTTTACAAACTTTACAATCAAGTCCGACTTGATTAAATTAACTTTGCTATCTTTAACCTATTCTATATGTAAGACTCATTAAGTTCCTAAATATTTTGGCAATGATTGTAAATTTTAATAATTAAAACTCCTTTTAATTTATCTTTAATTCTCTAATTAAACAATTTATAATCATAAATCAATATTGGCATCTAACGATGCATCATGATCACTCAAATATTTAGGAATGTCAAAGTGATTTTGACTAACCTTTCTGTGCATGATTTTTTCCGTATAATTCAATGATTTCATCATACAATGTTCTGATTAGACATAGAATATGGAATTAACGTCTAACATATTTTGAGTATAATCATATATTAATTCTCTGCTATTAGCTATCAGTTCAATTAATGACATTTGTAAATTATATACAAAGCATCATTTCATCTTGGCCAAAGATTTTCTTAATCAATACTAATCGAGAAGAATGAAACATTATCCCTAATTACATTAGGATGATAAATCATATCTAGATTATACAACTACCTCTATATAGTTCATGCTACATCTAATGACTACCGATTAAATGATCTATAATTAAATAAATCATAAGTAGTATCAAAATATAGCAATCCCCATACAAGATAACTTTGATGATCTCAAGTCAAATGATCATTTATATAATCATCACAATGAGAATTTTATAGACATATAAGTAATATTCCAAATAGATTTCTCATATCGGATATATTCAGTAAACTTGTTCTCTAATAAATACCAACACATTTGTTTAAGTATCTCTATCATTTAGCCTATGAGATCGATCACTTCCTTCATAAGAAAAAACACAACATATGTTAATCTTTTTACGTTTTATTAATATCTAATCTTAATAGAACAATTACTAGGAACATTTAGGAATAAAACATAAATGTAATATAAATCTCATAATTATAATCTTATTATAATTTCATTTGCAATGTACAATTATTCTATTGTGATGACACATATAATCACGAGTGTTTTAAATGAGTAACATTACATAAATATTTATAAAGAATTAAATGAAAATTAATTACCAATAATAAAATAGTGTAAATGGGGATCCTCGTCTCGATGTTAACCCTCTAAATGGGGATCCTCTAGATTAACCCCCTCAAACGTGTGCGGTTCAAACCCCTCGTAAAATGGTTTTAGTCTATGCCCGTTCACTTTAAAAACTCTGTCAGTGCCAAGTTCTTCAATTTCCACAGCTCCATGTGGATAAATGTT
>JANVCQ010014427.1:0-12867 GCA_025531925.1 Erythroxylum plowmanianum
CTTCATTTTAATTCCCAATTTCTAATTCCCAAGCCCAACATAAATATATCTATACCAACACATAATTAAATCAATTACAGAAAATAAAAAATGAAACAATTAAAGTAAGCGAATAATAATAAATAAATTCATAAATAAATAAAAAATTTTCGGGGCCCAACATACCTCCAGGTTGAGCTGCATTGCATGCATCATTTATGTTCTTCATAGCTACTTGAATCTCCTCTTCTGTGAGATCATCTTTATTTCCCTTAGGAAACATCTTGTTCTTTCCTTTTTCTTTATTTCTCATAAGGGTTGAGCAAATTGGTTGTACATCTGGCACAATTTTTATCAAAGTTCTGCTCGTAATTGGGTAGATTGTATACTGATCCTTTGACATCTTCAATGGATATGGTTCTGCTTTCTCATCTCGCAGAATACCATATAATCTTCGTTCTTCATGGCTTAGAAGATGTGTCATTTGATCATTAATCGGTATAGGTTCGACTAGTACCTTGACTGAATTTTTAGAAGGTTCTCTGATAATAATTGAGCTTCTGCTTCAAACAGGTACTATTTCTTCTATTATCCTCATTCTCAAATCCTTTTTATAGAATGGTTGATCAGGATTATAAGGTTCCAATTGATGTTCAACTATTGTTGCCTTCTGTTGAACCTCAGATGAAGAAACCTTCTTTTGACTGGGCTTCACCTTCTTTAGTTTTTCTAATGGTTTAGAAGAAAGTTGTTGTTGAGGCTTCTTCCTCTCAAACACTAACTTCCTTTTATTTTCAGTCTCTCCAGATGATTTGGCTTATTAGCTTTGGAAAATGGAGACAATTGATCTGGTAGGCTGCTGCCTTTTCTCTTGCTTTTCAGAATCTTCATCATGAATCAGAGATGTCCACTTCTTCTGTTCTTGTTGTCATAAGGTCAATAGTCTTGGTGACCTTCTTGACTATTTGGATTTTTTTGATTGAAGTGTCTCTTCCTTTCTCTTCAATGACACTTTTTGTGATGATTGTTGAACCCGGCTTTCCTCTTTCTATAGAATCGTCTTAGGTTTTATTGGAACATCAGATAATTTCTCAGTCTTTTCTACTATAGATATTCTTCCTATCGAACGAGGTTTTTGTTGTTCTTGCAGTCATACCATGTTCACTTCTGCCCTGTCTTACTATGAGCTCCCCCTCAGACCTTGGTTTGGGAGTAAAACTTCTATCCGTCTCTTCATCAACCTTTATCCCCATTCTGTGAATAGTTACAGCATTAATAACACTTTTCACATCCATCTTTACCCTATTAACTCTATCGAGAAAGATTCCTGATTCTCTAAAAATCCTTATCAATAGCATTCCATACGGTAAAGGACTAGACTCACTCTTTGCCTTCATCATGTACTTTAAAATCAAGTACAGAAGATTAACAGGTTGGTGATTTAGTAGGTGATATAGACAATGTTCATCATTCATTCTCACAAGGCCCTTCGAGCCTACTCTTGGTAGAATACATTGAAGAAGTAGCGAATGAAGAACCCTAGCCTTTAGATCAAGATTTACCGCCTTTTTAACTTTAGGATCACCACTTCCATAAAATTGTCGATTAATGTGCATTCTATCTACACGACCTTGAGTAATACATTTTGTATTGTTAAACAACTTTACTCTAATACTAGGACACCTACTGACCCTTTCGATAATATCTTCTGTCACAATAACTAACAATCCATCTACCATTGATACTAAGGTATCATCTACCACCTTTGCGTTTTTCCAAAATTCATATATCTCATTCCAATAGACCTTTTCACAAACCTTGAAGAAGTTCTTCTAGTCAACTGCTTCAATCTCTAGTTCAATGTCCATCTGATTCTTTTTCAATGAAATGAAATCAACGTGTTTTCCATAGATAAGCGATTGCTCCATTTGTGATCTGTAATAAGAAAAAACTAAACACATAAAAATATTTCGCTCAAAGTAGCGATGTTAGTTTCTGAAAGTAAGAGTATAAGATGAAATGAACTTGAAGCTTAGAACAGAGTATGAATCGTCTTGGTAGCACGTCAGTTTCAAAGAATTTCAAGAAAATTCTAGAGTAGAAGGTATTTTAGAATCTTAAGAAGATTTCCTTCTTATACTTACTCTTGAAAAGTTATCGTTCATAACTTACCGTTACTGTTTACTTGAAAACTTACGGCCTTTTATCTTCTTGTATAAATCGTCTAGGTCATAACGTGACAAATGAATGGTCATACAACATCACCATATTTAAGTTTCGTTTGAATTCCTTGAACCTATTTTCATATAAGGGTTTAGTGAAGATATCTGCCCATTGCTGATTGATCTCAACAAATTGTAGACTAACGATTCCTCTCTGTACATAGTCTCGTATGAAATGATGTCTAACTTCAATATGTTTTGCCCTCGAGTGTTGTATTGGATTCTTTGATAGATTGATATCACTTGTGTTGTCACAAAAGATCGGAATTTGATCTTCTTGTATGGAGTAATCCTCCAACTGATACTTAATCCATAACGTCTGTGAATAACAACTTGTAGTCGACATATATTCAGCTTCTATCGTAGATAGAGCAATTAAGCTTTGCCTCTTGCTTGACCATGAAATTAGATTATAACCAAGAAAGTGACAGCCTCTACTGGTACTCTTTCTATCAATTCTATCTCCAGGATAATCAGCATCACAGTAGTCAATTAACCTGAAATCTTTACCTTTCTCATACATTAAACAAAGATCAGTAGAACTTGCCAAGTATCTCAATATTCTTTTCACAACAATATAATGAGATTCTCTATGATCTGCTTGAAACCTTGCACACAAACAAACACTAAACAATATATCAGGTCTGCTTGCAATTAGGTAAAGTAAAGAATCAATAATACCTCTGAAAAGGGTTTGATCAACCTTCTTACCTGCTTCATCCTTAGATAAGAGGATTGACGGATGCATAGGAGTTAACATAGGTTGAACCTTCTCCATTTTATATTTGCCTAACAATTCTTTAATATATTTCTGTTGATGAATAAAAATCTTTTTTTCGGTTTGCTTAATTTGTAAACCAAGAAAGAACTTTAATTAACCCATCATACTCATTTCAAATTCATTTTTCATAAGCTTTTTAAAGCTAGAACATAGCTTCTTAAAAGTTGCACCAAAAATAATATCATCAACATATATCTGTATTGTAATGAAATCATTTTTGATACATTTTCTAAACAAAGTCTTATCTACTTGTCCTCTAACAGAGTCATTTTCTATCAAAAATGAACTTAGACAATCATACCAAGCACGAGGTGCTTGTTTTAATCCATACAAAGCTTTATGAAGTCTATAGACATAATCTTGTTTATCAGCATCTTCAAAACCAGGAGGTTACTTTACATAAACTTCTTCATCATTAAAACCATTCAAAAAGGCACTTTTCACATCCATTTGAAACTGTTTTATATCATGACAAACAACATATGCAAGAAAAATCCTAAAAGCTTCTAATCTAGCTATAGGAGCATAGGTTTCATTATAGTCTGTTTCTTCTTATTGATTATAGCCTTAAGCTACTAATCTAGCTTTGTTACGGTTTACTCGACCTGATTTATCTAGTTTATTTTTGAATACCTATCTGGTTCTTATGACAGACTTACTTGATAGTCTAGGAACTAAGGACTAAACTTTGTTTCTAATAAATTGATTTAACTCCTCTTGCATGGCTAAAATCCAAGCTTCATCTTAAAGAGCTTCATCAATTTTATTAGGTTCTAACTAAGAAATAGAAGTTACATTTGCCTCTCTTCTGAACTTAGGCCTAGTTCTCACTCCTTCTGAAGTTTCGCCTATAATTAGATTTTCTGAATGAGAAGATTTATACTTCCAGTCTTTCCTAAGACAAGTTTTCAGGAATGACTTCTATCTTATCAGGGGGATCAACTAGAGGTGACAAATCTAGTTTATCAACTAATGGATTAGATAGAGTTTTATCATCAGAATCATCTTTCCTATCTGGATGAGAATTATCATCAAATCTAACATGCACAGATTCTTCAACAGATTTAGAAAAAAGATTATAAACTCTATAAGCTTTAGAAGACATTGAATATCCAAGAAAAATTCCTAAATTAATCTTAGAATCTAATTTATCCTAATTTTCTTTTGTATTCAATATAGTGCATTTGCAACCGAAAGGATGAAAGTAAGAAATATTTGGTTTTCTTCCTTTCCATAACTCATATGGAGTTTTATTTAACATAGGTCGTAGAAATACTCTATTTTGAATATTACAAGCTGTATTCACAACTTCTGCGTAGAAATACTTAGAAAGATTCATTTCACATAGCATAGTCCTTGCCATTTCTTGAATTGTCTTGTTCTTTCTTTCTACAACTCTATTTTGTTGTGGAGTTCTAGGAGCAGAGAAATTATGAAAAATTCAATTCTCTTCACAAAACATTCTGAATTTTTCATTTTCAAATTCTCCACCATGATCACTCCTAATTTCAAAAATAGAAGTTCCTTTTTCATTTTGTAACTTTTTGGAAAGAACTTTAAAGCACTTAAGAGATTTATCTTTATGTGATAAAAACAATATCCAACAAAATCTGGTAAAGTCATCAACAATTACGAGACCATACTTCTTTTTGTCAAGACTTAAAGTTCTAGTTGGACCAAACAAATCTATATGTAACAGCTTCAGAGGTTTAGATGAGGTTACAACGTTTTTAGAAGAAAAAGAGGTTTTAATTTGTTTTCCTTTTTGATAACTCTCACAAAAGAAATCTTTTTTAAAACTTATTTTTAGTAAACCTCTTACCAAATCATGTTTAACCAACTTGGAAATATGTTTAAAATTAATATGACCTAGCTTTGTATGTCAAATCAGTTTTTCTTCAGCTGTTGATATAAAACATGAAATATTTTGACTTTCCAAAACATCTAAATCAATCTTATAAAGATTGTTTCGTCTCTTGGCAGAAAAGAATATAGAACTGTCCTTGTTTTTGACTACACAAGAATTTTGATTAAAGGATACTTCAAAACCAGAATCACATAATTGACTTATACTAATTAGATTATCCTTTAATCCTTCAACTAGCAAAACATTATCAATAGACGCAAAGGAATCTTTACCAATTTTGCCAATTCCAATTATTTTGCCTTGCTGGTTGTCTCCAAAAGTTACTGTTCCTCCTTTCTTATTTTGGAGGTCTAGGAACATAGACCTTCTTCCCGCCATGTGTCGCGAGCATCCATTGTCCAAGTATCATTGGTGCTGGCAACTTTTTCCAATAAGAGAGATCTGTAGTATACATTATATCTTTCTTAGGTACCCATATTTTCTTGGGTTCTTTGGGGTTAGACTTACAATAATTTCTCGAATAATAAGAATATTGTTTCTTATTCTTTCTGCTAGAAACACAGTTCTTATTATAACGAACATTATTATTAGTAAATCCTAAACCACTCTTATTCTTTGGATGTTTATATCTTCCAATCATCTCATTCATCCTTTTAGTACTATCAGTAAATGTTGATAAATCTGTTGAAAGACTATTAATCCTTTGTTTCAATTTATTAATTTCTTCAGATCTATCTACAGTTACTTTCTTTCTCATATCATCTACTTGTTTATTAAGATAGACGTTTTCTTTTTCTAAACTTGCGTGTTCTTCAAGCTTTCTGCAAATTTCTTTTTCAGAATTCTATATTTCTCTAGAATAGCATGCGAATTTTCTAATAATTCTAAGTATGCTTCTTAAAGATCATTAAGGTCAGAAGTTACCTCATCGTTGCATTCTTCTTCAGCTACTAAGCATATGTTTGCTTGTTTTAATGCTGCTGAATCGGAATCAGATTCAGAAAAATCCAAGTCTTCCCATGTTGCCATTATGCTCTTTTATTTTCTTTAATTTTCTTATACTTTCTTTTGAGCAATGGACATTCAGACTTGTAATGCCCTGGTTTGTTGCATTTGTAGCAGATGACAGATGTTTTTCTCATTCTTGACATCTTCTTTGCTATTCTTCTTAAAAGAAAAATCTTTATTTCTTTTCATTTTCTTTTTCCACACCCTTCTAATCTTTCTTAAAATGAAGGATAATTCATCATCATCTTCACTTGAATCTTGATCAGACTCACTGGTATCATTATCCTTGATTTCTTCAATCTTTAATGCTTTTGAAGACATGCTTCTATTTTTCTGGTTCTTTTGATTCTTCTGACCAGTCTTTAATGCGATAGATTTATCTCTTCTAGGTTTATCTTCGACATCAAGCTCTACTTCATAGATCTTCAGTGAACCCAGCAATTCATCTACCTTCAGCTTGCTTAAGTTCTTAGCTTCTTGTATTACTGTAACCTTAGGTCTCCATCTTTTAGGTAGACTTCTGAGAATCTTCCTGACATGATCTTCATTATCATAGATTCTCCCAAGAGCTTTAAGTTTGTTAATGATTGTTTGAAATTGTCCAAGCATCTGATCAATAGACTCCTCATCTTTCATTTTGAACAACTCATACTGATGAACAAGAATACTGATCTTGGACTCTTTCACTTGATTTATGCCTTTGTGTGCAATGGCTAGTGTGTCCCATATGTCCTTTGCAGATATGCATCCATTAACCTTATCATATTCACTTTTACTTAGGGCACAACTTAGAAAGAAATTGGCCTTTGAATTCAACTAAAATCAAGCTTTCTGATCGGTTGACCATCTGTCACGAGAGATGATATTGCCTTCATCATCTATTGGTGTATATGGACCATTCTCTATGATATCCCAAAGATCAATATGTGTGGATTCTATGAAGAGCCACATCCTATCCTTCCAATAATGATAATTCTTACTATTGAATGCAGGAGGTCTTGTGACCGAGGCACCTTCAGTTATAAAAACATGTGATTCAGCCATGGATCTTTATCCTCACTTTACGACAGTGTTTCTTGGAAACCTCACTCTGATACCAATTGAAGTAAATCACTTATTAATATAAAAATCTGATATAATATGTAAACTACACAAGAAGGGGGGTTGAATTGTGTAATACTTTTGAGAATATTAATCTTTTGAGATTTCCTGAATTTCTTTACAAAAATTCAAATGATTACAAAAACATTTTGCTAAAGTTGATAAGCAATGCAATCGCAAGTAATATTGTCTACTCGTTTAACACAAGAAAATTAAAAGATAAGGGTTAGAGAATAGACTCTGCGATTTTATACTGGTTCACTCCAAACCTTAGGCTACGTCAAGTCCCTAGAGTATTTTTGAGATTTCACTATACTCTTTCAACTTTACAAGTATTCTTTCACACGTAGAGTCTCTTCAGGTCTCTCACACAAGTATTCTTTATCATCTATATTAGCCTCTCCAGTCTCTAGCCTTCCCTTCTCTCTAAGAAAGGTATTTTTGGGCTTTCACATTACAGATGTGTTTGCTCACTTCTTTTGCACTATGAATACAGAAATTTTGCTAACATCAAATGTTCACGAGAAATTCTCTATCTGTATTTTTATATGTATTCGTATGTGTATATATATGTAGTTTTCGACTCGAACTAATATTTATAGCCTAAGTCTCCAACCGTCTTCTTGATAACCACTTCTTGAATTTTCTAGAAATAGTTATTAGTTAAGTCCTGTAACTAACTCAAGCTAATTAACTGACTGTCATTCTAGCATATCTTCCTTTTGTATCATCTAGAATAACTCTTCTTCTGTTACTATATTTCGTCTATTATTCCGCTTCGTCTCATGTTACACTTCGTCTTATGTTGTACTTCATCTCATGTTGAGCTTCATCTCATGTTGTACTTCGTCTCATGTTGCATTTCATCTCATGTTGTACTTTGTCTCATGTTGCGCTTCGTCTCATGTTGTATTTCGTCTCATGTTGTACTTCATCTCATGTTGCGACTTCGTCTTATGGTGTCGCGCTTCGTCTTATGCTTCGACTTCGTCTTACGATCTAACTTTGTCTTATGCTTTGACTTCGTCTTACCCTTCGACTTTGTCTTAAGCTCCAACTTCGTCTTATGCTTTGACTTCGTCTTATGTTTCCTAAATGTTACTTGAATTTATTTGCACACTTAACAAACTCATTAAAATAGTTCACACATTTCTAAGATTATTATTATTTGATTGTCATCAAAATTAATAGTAGTAAAATCCTCTTGAGTTAACAACAATGTCTCTCCTCATCTTTGGCTAATAATACCTCTTTCTCACCTCTTCAAAAGTCTTGTATCTACCAAGGTGACCAACTAAGCCTTCCTTATGTAATTTTGTAATCACCTTCTCCCTATGTGAAGTTCTTCGAAGACAAAGTTAATTTTCTTTCGTAAAAATTGCATCATATACATGGAAATCATCATAAGACTTTTTCACTAAAAATAAATCCCATATTTCTCCAAAATCTCCATTACCCTCTTATAACTCCTTCAAATACTCAAGAGCTTCAACCTTTGTATTCAAAATCTTCAATATAACCACCCTTTTACTTGATGCATCAGTAACCACATCATTTTCCCTTTCTTGTGCATTAATTTATATAGGGACTTGTCTATAAAAACTTACCATATAGTATGCATATTCATTCTCAATTGCCTTTGACTTCTCAAATACATCAAAGCTTGATGATTATAAAATAAATGCTTCCCTAACTAAATAATGTTCCCATATCTTCAAAGCTCTCTTAAAAGCATAAAATGCTTTAATGATGAGGCATTTAAATTCTTAGACATAATGGGATATTCAATAGCACATGATCATACTTTACCTAATATTCCTCTTTGCATTTCTTTCTCTTTAGGCAAAATGATACATTGACTAGCACGTGATCACACCTTATCCAATATTCTTCTCTGGATTTCTTTCCGATTAGGTAGAATGGAATATTGAATAGTATGTGATCATACCTTATCCAACATCCTTCTCTGAAAAATTTAAATAATTTCCTACTTTATTTTATTTTTTTCTTACTTCAAACTTTACTTAATCTATTTGATTCCTTTCTTAGATTTTCGAGAAGTCTTCCTAAAATAAATTAAAGTTTTCTATTTCTTTTAGAAATCTTCCTAAGGAAAATTAGAGTTTCCAATTTCTTTTAGAATTCTTCCTAAAATGAATTAAAGTTTCCTATTTTGTTTATAATTCTTCTGAAGATGAATTAGGTTTATATAAACCTATTCAATCAACTTTTGAGAGAGATTAACATAACTCTCCATCAATAAAATTTATTTTCACTTTGATAATTTTTATCCTACAATTTATAAATTAAAATTGTGTTTATTTATCTTTTTCACTATGTTAGGTAGTATCAGAGCTTTGAATCTCACGGAGCTTGTTCTTTCTGAAAATGAAAAATAATCATAATGATGACATTTAAGGATTATCTGATGTTTAGAGAAGAAACAAATAATACGGGACAATTATTCATAATATAGAACAACAGTTGGCTATAATCATATGAAAATTATAGACATTAATAAGAGGTGATGATAAATAGAGATTGAGGAAATAGTTGATAGGAAAGTTACCTCTGCATGACCTCAAATTCCAGACCTTTAATGAGAGTTGTCGATCACCGCGATAATGAAAAAAATTGTCTTAAGATGAGATCATCATAGACAAGGTTGGAGTGATCATGAGTATAGACTAAAGGTAAATATATTCCATTCTTTAGTGGTGAACTTGATACATAAGCCTTTTTAGATTGGTTAGAAGAAGTAAAAGGGTTATTTTATAATACTAAAATTCCAAATGAGAGGAAAGTAAAGTTAACTACTTATTAACTTAAAGGAGGAGCTGCTATTTAGTGGACTCAGTTGAAGGAGAATAGGCTAAAAGAGGGGCTTGATTTAGTGTCTATTTAGGCAAGGATGACATAATTATTGAGAAGACAAATTTTGCCTCCAGATTATAAGCATTATTTGCTTTATGCTTATTACAACTATATTCAAGGGATTAAGACTATTTATGAGTAACTCGAAATAATTTGACACAAAGCAAACTACAGTAAGTTACTCTATATTTAAGAGGTTTGAATCTGAAAATTCGGGATAAATTTGGATTGAAATGTCCTTAAATGTTTATGTTGTAAATAATTTGGCTATAAAGGCCAAGATGTTGATTGATAAGAGGTCACAAGAGTATAAGATAATGAGGAATAGTAAGAGAAAGGGAAAAAGGAAAAGAAGTTAGCTCTACTCCCACATATGTTAATGGAATAAAAGGAAATAACAATGGTAGAAATTCTAGCAAACAAGTTACACCACCTACTTGCCAACCCTTATGCTAAATAGGTTCCTTTACAGTGCTTTAAACATGGGCCCATCATTCTAATGATGTCTGAAGTGAAAGTTTGATAACAAAGTGGAGTAGGTAGCTAGAGATACTGAGGAAGAGGAGTGTAGAACAGATAGGGAGGATTGTGAAAATCCTAAAGGAGAAGAAGACGATATTGTTGAATTTATTAGAAGATTAATAATTTCTAAAAAGGAGTATAAATGTTGACAATGATACTTATTGTTTCGCACTAGAGGCATGGTACAAGAAAAATCTTTATAAGTTGATCATTGATAGAGGTAGCGAAGAGAATAACATTAGTAAGTTGATAGTTAAGAATCTAAATTTATTGACTGAGCCTCACCTTGAACCCAAAATATCACATAGAGTACAACTATTAGTGATATACATGTCACGGAAAGGTATAAGGTACCATTTTCTATTAGTAAACAATCAGATGGGCATTATTGTGATGTTGTTGATATGGATATGTCAAATTTTGTTTGGTAGACCATGGTAGTATAATATTAATGCATATCACTCGGGAAGGGAGAATATTTATTAGTTTGTGAAGAATGGTGTGAAGTATAAGTTAGTACTCATATGTGAAAGGAGACTACGGGAACCTATTAGAACAAAGAAGTCATTATTAGAATTGAAAAATAATTGAGGAAGTTTTGTTAATGAGATGAAAGAAATAAGGGAGGTAAACTTGTTGATAGTGAAAGGGAAGAAGAGAGTAAAAAGAGTGAAGATGAGATTCTTTTAAAAATGCAACTAATCTTGGAAGAATTTAGGGATGTAATACTTGATGAGCTACCTAATGGATTACCTCCCATAAGAAAGTTCCAACATTACATTGATTTAGTTCCTGAGGCTAGTTGAACTAACTTACCTCACTAGTGTATAGGTCCAACAAAAAATGAAATCTTGATGAGGAAAGGAGAGGAGTTGATTAGAAAGGGGTATACTAGAGAGAGTATGAGCTCATATGCATTATTTACACCTAAAAATAAAAAATTTTATTTTGTTGTAAGAACCTTGAAGATGTGGAAACATTATTTAGTTAGAAAAGCATTATTTGTACACTGATCATTAAGCTTTGAAGTATTTAAAAATTTAAAGGCAATTAAGAATGAAGATGCATGGTAGGTGGTCAAGTTTTGTTGACAAGTTCCAATATGAATTGATGCATAAGAAGGAGAAGAATGATATGGTTGCTGATGCATTAAGTAGAAAGATGGATATAATGAAGACCTTGAGTATAGAGGTTGATGGTCTTGAGTATTTGGAGAATTTACATAAGAGTGATGGAGATTTTATAGAGAAATGAGACTTGTGTTGGTTGAAAAAATTCTTATGATGATTTCAATATACATGATGGGTTTTTTATGCAAGGAAATCAACTTTGTCTTCCAAGAACTTCACTCAGGGAAAAGGCGATTAGATAATTGCATAAGGGAAGCTTAGTTAGTCACTGTGGTAGAGAAAAGACTCTTGAAGAGGTGAGAGTGAGATACTATTGGCTGAAGATGAGGAGAGACATTATTACTATTATAGAGAGGTGTCAAATTTTTTAGGCTTATAAAGGGCAAGCTTTAAATGCTAGTTTTCTAAAATGACACAATTTTTCCCTTGTAAGATGATGGCGAATGCTACTGTGGTTGCCAAGCTATTTTTTTTAGAGAAGTGTTACGATTCTATAGTATTCCTAAATGCATTACTTATGATCATGACACCAAGTTGTTGAGTCACTTTTGGAGGACTTTATAGGGATTATTTGATTCTTCTTTTAAGTGTAGTAGCACTGCAGACCTACAATACAATGGCTAAATAGAGGTAGTGAATGGGACTTTGAGTAATTTGACAAGATGCATATACAATGAGAAACTAAAAAGTTGGAATGCCTTGATTGCATGAGACGAATCTTCGTACAACAATGTAGCCTATACTGCCATTAACCGATTGCTATTTTTTGTGGTTTACCCCAAAGTATCTAATATGTTCTTGATCTTGTTAAATATACTAAATCTTCTAAAATTTCTCTTAGTGCTGCAAAGTTAAATAAAAAAGCACAAGAGATTTAAGTAGAGGTAAAACCAGTTTAATCGTTTGATGTTGGAGATAAAGCTACAATTTTCTTAAGAAAGAGTCAAACTGTTGGAGGTCATCATAAACTAGAACAACAGAATTATGGTTTGTTCATAAATAAAAGAAAAATTAATGATAATGCATATGTTATTGAACTACATTTACTGATGGGTATTATAATGTTGTTGATCTTTTATGTTACTTTCATGATATAGAGCTTGAATATGTTATGGTTGAGTTCTTTGACAAGTGGCAATGACTGATGAGACATTTGAATTATTGGACAGAATGAGATATTCTGTAGCGCCCCCTTACCGTAGGGTATACACCGGGACACCCGTAGGTCATTCCCATACATATCCTACAATAAGGGTGAGCTACGAACAATCACTACAACACTTCACATGGCATCATAATAAGCATTAGTATAAAAATCAGAAACTTTTGAAACCATAATTTGTTTCCTCATTTCATTTCATAGAAACCATGAATTTACATATC
>JANVCQ010014463.1:0-12865 GCA_025531925.1 Erythroxylum plowmanianum
CTTGTCTATCATTTCTAATTCAAGAATTTTCATCATTTGTTCTTTACTCATGACTAATCACCAAAATTTCTCATTTAGTAGTTCTAACTTCTAAGAAACATTCGGGGTCCAACACACATAACATAGACTTTAGGCATTAATCATAACACTTAAATGCATCATACTTGACAATTCAAAGACACAATGTGCAAATAAATGGCTCGAGGGTTCCATGGAAACAGAATGGAGAAACCAAAGTTTACACCATGAACAGAATGAGTCCATTTTCAGAGCTCACATACCACAAGTGAGCAGTCGGGAGAAGGGTCTTATCAAGGTTCATATGACGAATAGAATTATTCCACTCTCACCCAAACAAAAGCACATAATCATGCTCAAATCGTTTTATCATATGCTCATATTTTCATGCTTTTCCGTCTTTTTTTTTGTACAAAATGTTATAACCTTTTTCAAGGTATAACACCATCATAATTCATCATGCATTTTCAAACATTCACAATGAATTCAATTTCAAACAAATCAACATACACACACTTAGGCAAGAATTTGCCCAGTTACACAATAATTATAAATACATTACCAACATAATTTTACTTGCAAAAATCTAACTCAAGCTTATCTTTCCTCTTACTTTTGGGTAGGATTTTCTTGATTCCCTTCAAATAAACCAATTTCTATTCAAACAATATTCCAAAGAAAATCCATAAACTTCAATAATCACATAAACAAATAACTAACAAAATGGGCTTAGATTTAACTTACCCATAGTATATCTATGTTAGTAAAACCAAAACCCTAATTCAAAACCCAAAAAATCAAGATGGTTCTCATCTTCCTCCAACACAAACTCATTCTCTACTTCTTTCGTTCCTAACTAAGAAAGACAGATGAACTTACCTTACACTTAGCCCAAATTTTCTTCCTTCTTCCTCTTTCTCTATGATTTTCTCTCTTTCTTAGCTTCTCCCACGATTTCTTCTTCTTTTCTCCTTTCTCTACGTTTTTTCTTCTCTTTTTCTCTCTTCCCCGATTCTCTCTTCTTTCTCACTCATTCAAGACTAAGTTTTACTCTTGTCTTCCAAAATTTCCCTTCTCTTTGTTTGTCCTATCAATTTTATCCTTCCTTCTTAATGTCATATCTTTTAACTCCTTTAATCCATTAAAAACCATTCTATACTCCAATTTAATTCTAACATTCCCATTCAAATTCTAATTCCTACTTAGGCTCACTAAATTAATGGGCTTGATTCCAAAAATAATTGAACAAATAAATCAATAATAATAATAATAACTTTTAGGGTCCAAAAAATTGAGTGCTTATAACTGTCCCATATCTATTGTAGATACCGGCTCATTGATAAATGTCCCTTATTAATTGGGGATACAGGGCTCATTACACATATTGAGCCTTTGGCTCTTAATCACATTATGAGCTTTAAGCTCATTTTCGATGGCTACTTAGGTCACAACTGTCATTATCTGTTTATGCATTCATGTGAAGAAATGCATCACATAAATTCAGTCAATCAAAAGTGCTCAATATTACACGGTCATATTTACTATCGCATTATCATTTGCATTTATCATTGGACCTTAGTCTGGCATTCAACTTAAATGTTTAGAATCACTTATTTCATCAAATTCATATATAAGGAACACTTCTAATATGTCATTCATGCATCAAATGCCTTAGACATTCAATTTATGGAATCAACACAATCACATTCATATATTAATTCAATACAGCTATTGGACCTCGCTTCCGGAGCTCAACATTAGACATGGGATCATGTAGCATGAGAGTGGAGGGAGGCTTACAAGATTGAAAATTAGAAGAAAACTCCCTCAGAAGCAAAGGCAGGCGTCACAGCGACAAATGATTTAACTTTTGCTGCGACAAAAATGCAACAATTGCATTTTCGCCGCAACGAACTCACCACGCCAGCAAAAACAAAAAACTTTGGGTTAATTACGCCATGACGAACTCTTAGTTTTGCCGCGGGAAAACTCCTGAAACTTAGTCCACAACCCAAAATTTTCCTATCATACTAAATGCAAACATAACTTTTTTTTAACCATCTTCAACAATTCAAACCCAAAACAAGATGAAATTATACATGAACACATGCAATTTCCAAAATTCAAATACTTTGCAAAAATATGAAAATTCATAGACAAAATCCAACATATATTTCATTAATATCAAAAGTGAGAGTTTTACAAAGCTTTAATGGGCATTTCAAGCCACATTACATCATAAACCAAAATACATAATTTGCAAAAGTATAATTTCTCGAAATGCAACTAAAGCCTTGCTTTACAAAAATAACTTCAAACACAAAAATAAGCCTAATCGGAGTGATGTCGTACTCTTAACCTACTCGATCTCTTGCTCATCACCTGAATAGGGGAGGAGAATGGGGGGTGAGCTTAAAGCTCGTGGGTAACATATTTATAATCGAGAAACAAGCAAAAATCATTTTTAAAAACTCATTGCCATTATACATTTTCGAAACCAAAGTAATTTCACATGAAAATCACCAAACATTTATTTCTCAAGATTCTCAATTTATCAAACAATTCATGAGCAATTTTAAACCATGTATGCACCAAACTTGTCAACAGATCATAAGCACATAAGCACATCAGATGGTTTGGGTAGATCCTTAAACATGACGCACTACACAGTTCCACATAATGGTGTTGTGTAGTCATAAACTTGAGGGAGTCCATGAGGAGCTCCGTGCCACTAGCGGGCAGGCGAGAGAAACCTTAACTTCGTCAACGTGCATGTGACATTCTTAAGTGACTACCACAAACCCACATAACACAGATTTCATAACTTGTAAACTTGTTGCCAAAATGACACTTTTTCTTGAAAACTTGCTTTTCATATACTTGATGTATTTTGGAAACGATTTTTGAAAACATGATTTCATAAACATATATCTTTTCAAAGAGAAATCCTTTTCAAAGTATTTTCGTCAATCATTAACACAATTCATGTAAACATATAACAATTTCATAATACAATCAAGAAGCAAATAAATGCAACATCTATTATGCAATTGAAACCCTTAAGCTTTCTTGATTCTAAGAAAACAATGAGTGGCTTATTTACTCTATTATAAATATGTACCTACCTTGAATTCCTTACTTAGGGATATCTTTCCTCTTGCTCCACTTGATTTCCTTAAACAATAATCAAAATTCCATTCAATTTGGTTTAGAAATTGAAAAGTCATACCTCAACAATTTCATATTATTTCTAAAGTTGAAACAAAAAAATATATACTTAACTTCCATCCAAAAATTGAGATTCTTAGATACTGCATTTAAACTTGATTCCTTCACATAATTTGTATCTCTATGTCTCTAGTTTATACCAAATTAAAAATCATATCATTTGGACATCTACACAAAAAGTTATGCCCAATTTTCCAAAACATTTCTATGCAAAAAAATGGAGTTCGTCGCGGCGAAGTCAGAAGTTTGCCGCGGCAAACTTCTCCAAAAACTCACTTCGAAGACCTTTTTTGCTCCATTTTTCATCTTTTCACTTCCCCCCTTCCATATATAACCCATCTTAACACTAAACCATCTTTGCTACTTCATTTTCAACCTAAAATCATTCACAAACCAATTTATAATCTACTCTTGATCATTAACCAAATAATAAAACATTAACTCATACCATTCATCAATAACTTCCTACCCACATTCAACCATGTTTTCACTTCTATCTAACCCTAAATATGCTTCATCCAACAATCAAGAAAGGTTAATGCTTATACTTACTTGTTTTGGCCTCAAAGTCTTTAAGTTCTTCAAGATTTCCCAAAACCCTAGCTTTTTCTCTTTTTTCTCTACTTCTCTTCTTCTCTCCCACAACACTCTCCCTCTGTTTCTTCTCACTCACAATTCTCTTCTTCTAAATTATACTTTTAATAATCATAAAATGACCGCTTTGCCCTCCAATATAAGCCTTATAACTTTTGGACTTAAGTGATCTTCCAATTTTACCCCTTATGCATTCTTACTTCTTTAATTTAACTTACACCATACCATACTCTATCTTAATCTTAATTTCTCCATTTAATACTTCTAATTCCATCAATCTAAGCAATAAATCCTCCAATCATTGACATGCTAATTAAACTCCAAACAAAATAATTTATCTAGTAAAACTACAAAAATTAATCAATTCATGCTTAATAAATTCAATAAAACAATTTGGGGCCTAACAATAGCTTTTAAAACAAACAATTTATTAAGTGAGACCCTTTAGGATACACACACATTGCTCTAGAAAGCTATTGCTTCAAAGTCCCAACAAAGTATAGATTTGGTTTCTCAAATCTCTCTTCTATATCATGAAATATATATTTACATATATCACAAAATTACACAATTTTATAAGTACTCATTTACGCACATATGTGTACGTATGGATTATGTACAACACATGCTTAATGACAATCCCGGGTATATTTCCATTATTCTCATCACATGATCATTCATATATCAAAGCTTAGATAAGTATAATTTGAACTTAGTTTTACACCTTAATAAAAAAATTAAATATAAGTTTACAACTCAATTGATCGCAGTTTTTTCTAAAAATAGATTTTGTCCATTTTGCATGGTCATTAAGACAAGGAAAAAGAAGTATTTAAGCATCACCTTCTTCTAAAAAAAATGTTCTCACATGTTTTATGTTTCTAATAAAACCAAGTTCTCATAATTTAGTTCAGTATACTGCAAGTTATTTACTAAATATTTTAGACTGTACTTAAACTACAACAATACTCTGTACTCAACTTGAAGCCAGATTTTAGAACTCTTAGAGATAGAATTAAAATTAGATTTCTTCAAGAAATTTGTATCCATATGTATTTAGTTTAATATAAATCAAAAATTATCTCATTTGGATATCTACATTCAAGCTATGGCCAAAATATCGATGTCTATTCAGTGAAAACACTCCATTTAACAATATTCCAGCATGCTTCATCATTTTCTTCCTAAAGTCATCAATCAATCATTTCCTAATGAATTCAGATGGCCATAAATTTTGGTTGAGAGGAAAAAATGTGTGAGGAGTTTGTGGTTCAAATTTCAAGTCATTTGGAGTTCAGGAGAAGAAGTTATGGCCAAAAGAGTGAAGGATGTTCAAAACTTTCATACATCTTTACACTCTCACTGTCACAATCATGCACAGATGCTTCCTCAAGCATGATCATACTTTTCTAGATATCTCCTAATTTTCATGATCGTGTTTTTGCATGATCGTGCAATTCCTAATTTCTCCTCTCGGTCATGATCATGCACCTCCTCTAAGGTTCCTTTCGGTCACAATCATGTGACTCCACAGAGAGTTAAAAGCACGATCGTGACAGAAGGTCTTCTCCAAATTTTACGAAATAGTGTCTTTCTCATCACTTCTTCATCTTTTTTGCTAAATCCAACATTTCTATCTTATGCATATTATTCTCTTCATTTCGACTTCCATTCAGCTCAACTCATTCATAAACAAATCAAAATCCATGATTAATCATAACATCAAAAAACAAACAGTTCATATACGTGTTTCTCATATTCTTTGCATTTTTTCTTCTTTTGCACTTCTTCATTTTATCTATAACTATCATTTTAATCTTTCTTTCCTATATCATGACATTACCTTGCACCTTTTTCCTTAACTGTAACTCATTTTAGTTCATTTCTACAACACCCAAGAAGATTTACATAATGACAATAAAAACAGAGCATACATATATCATCTTTCAAGAATTTTTCTTTAATCTTTTATACATGTTTTCAATGATCTTTCTAACCCAAAAATCATTTGAAACATCTTATGAAATACTGATTATCAAATAAGCAAAAGTAAGACATGCGACACACTCAAAATCTCTTTCACGTTTAAGCAAAATACACATCCTCATTTTATAAACACTTAACTGTTAACTAATGTGATGCATATTTCATTCTACATATCATGAAGAACTATGCAATACTTACTTGTTTAAAACTCCAAACTCTTCAAAATCATGTGAACCCTAGCTTTCTAGTATAACATGATCATCAATAGTTGAAGGTTGTAAGGTTAGATATTTCAGTGACAGTGAAGAATATAAATAAAAGAGATAGCAAGTGAAAAGTAAGAGCAAAGTTCGACGTTGCGAGGATGAGAAAATTTCTAGAAGTAAAGAAGCTTATAGAAGATGAAGAAAGTCATAAGGAAGAAGAAGGAAACAAGATCAAACAATTAATTTAGTCTTTCTATCATAATCGTAGAATCAATACTAGGTTTGGCTAGTGACACTTGTCATTTGTTCAATTTCTATAAGTTTAAACTAGGTTCTCTTATTTAACTAGTCCAATCATCTCCAATTTTTACTCCAATTGTCTCCCAATTTTCAATGACATTTGTCAATAAATCCCAAAGTCATCTATAAAATTTTCCACTATCATTTGACTCTTATTTATAATATCATTATCAATTGTCTTGTTACTTGGCATTTTTCCTAGTCCAGTTAATACCCAAATTTTCATAAATTTTCTAAATTTTTACCAAAAATTCTAAATTAGCAATTATACTCTCCAAATTAATTTTCAATACAAATAAACGACAATTCTCAACATAATCACATATATAAATCAATTATACCCAAAAAATGCCAATGAATGCATGTACAATCATTTTAATATGCAAAAGTCAATATTCACGTGTGTGTGTGTGTATGCCATATTATGCATGAGCATGAAATGCACTTTCTAACTTCTTAATAAACTCTCATATACACTATTCTAGGGTTCTAACCCTTAACTTGGGACAACAGGATGTCACAATTATCCTCTTCTAAAATAAATTTTGTCCTTGAAATTCTTACCTGATTGTTCAAACAGGCAGAGATATTATCTCTGCAAGTGCTCCTCCATTTCCTAAGTTGCTTCCTCACTCGAGTGATTCTTCCAAAGGAATTTCACTAATGGAATTATCAGTTTCTTAGTTGTTTTGTCCAATATCCCACTATCTTGATAGGCTCCTTAACATAACTTAGGTTACTAACAACTTCAATCTCTTGAGCTAATAATATATGCATTGGATCATATCGACATCTTCTGAGCATATTCATATGAAATACAATATGTAACTGAGACATCTCATTTGATAAAACTTATTTATATGCCAATGTTCCTATTCTCTCAATAATCTCATAAGGATCAATGTATCTAGGGCTCAATTTGCCCTTTTTACCGAACCTCAGCACTCCCCGCCAAGGTGATACTCTCAAAAACACTTTACCTCCTACAATGTATTCCATATCCCTTCGATGCTGATCCATATAGCTCTTTTGCCATACAATGCCTCATATGGTGCCATTCCGATACTACTATGATAATGGTTACTGTAAGCAAATTCAATCAATGCCATATATTGATCCCATACTCCTTGAAACTCCAATATATATGTCCTGAACATATTCTCAACAGTCTTGATTGTCCTCTCACTCTGTCCATCTTTTTGAGGATGAAATGTAGTACTGAAGTTTAACTTTGTACCCATAGCTGACTGCAAACTCTTCTAAAATCTTAAAGTAAATCTGAGATACCTGTCGATAAAATGAAAACCGAAACCCCATGTGGTTTGACCACCTCATTTACAGATCTCTGAGCCAACTGATCTAGAGAATTATTCTCTCTTGCTGGTAAGAAATGGGTCGATTTAGTCAATCGGTCCACCATAACCCATATAGCATCGTTTTGCCTCGAGTCTTTGACAATCCTATAATAAAATCCATAGTAATTTGTTCCCATTTACACTTTGGAATAGGCAACGAATGCAGCTTTCCATCCGGAGCCTAATGCTCAGTCTTAACTTGCTGGCATGTTATACACTTAGTAATATACTCTGCTACTTGCTTCTTCATTTCAGGCCACTAGAAATGTTACTTTAGTGTGTTATACATCTTGGTGGTACTAGGATGCATATCATAAGTTGTTACATGAGCTTCCTCTACAATTTCTTTCCTCAGATCATCCACATTAGGCACACACAGCTTGCTTTAGCCATAGTATCTCATCTTTCAATCCAAACTTAGAATCTGATTTCATCTTCAATCTCTCGATAAGCTTCACCAAATTGGGATCCTTATTCTGTACCTTTCTAATTCTGTCATGTAACATCTTCCGTAGCTTTAAAGTTGCAATTCATGCCTCATTTTTCTTTAGATTCATCTCCACATTTAGAGCTCTCAAATGAATTAAGCTTGGTAACCTTGATAACTGAATTTGAGCTATGTTGCTATTCGACTTTCTACTCAAAACATCAACCACCATATTAGCTTTTCTCGGGTGATACTCAATCCTACAATCATAGTCTTTTAGCAACTCTATGCATCTCTTTTGTCTTATGTTCAATTCTTTTTGACTCAATAGATTCCTCAAACTCTTATGATCAGTGTATATCTAGAATGTTTCTCCATATAAATAATATCTCCATATATTTAGAGCAAAATAACTACAGCAAGCTCTAAATTATGTACCGGATAATTAATCTTGTGAGACCTTAGTTGTCTCGATATGTAGACTATCATCTTGTCATACTGCATCAATACACATCACAATCCTTGATGCGAAGTGTCATTGTATACTACATATCCTCCAATTCCGGTCGGAATAGTTAACATTGGTGTTGTCGTCAACCAGTGTTTCAACTCCTTATAACTCTTCTGACAGTCATCATTCCATCTAAAACTACATTCTTCCTCAAAAGTTTAGTCAGAGAGGCTGCGATTAACAAGAACCCCTTGATAAACCTCCAGTAATATCTGACCAATCCTAG
This sequence comes from Erythroxylum plowmanianum, assembly GCA_025531925.1. Taxonomy (NCBI): domain Eukaryota; kingdom Viridiplantae; phylum Streptophyta; class Magnoliopsida; order Malpighiales; family Erythroxylaceae; genus Erythroxylum; species Erythroxylum plowmanianum. The sequence continues at coordinate 8,852 of JANVCQ010014463.1, forward strand.
GAAACTCCAAATTTCTGATACATTCTTTGGAGCTTCCCACTTCATCACTGCCTCTATCTTCTTTGGATCCACTTGTATGCCTTGTCCAAACAATATATGACCCAAAAATACTACTTGATCTAGCCAAAATTCGTACTTACTAAATTTGCATACAGCTGTTTCTCCCTCAAAATCTGTAAGATCACCCTCAGATGCTCAACATGTTCTTATCTGCTCTTTGAATACACTAGGATGTCATCAATAAACACAATTATAAATCAATCCAAGTAGGGCTGAAATACCTTATTCATCAAAGCCATAAATGCAACTGGAACATTATTTAACCCAAACGACATTACTAAGAACTAAAAATGCCCATACCTACTTTTAAATGCACATTTTGGTACATCAACCTCTGCTATCTTTAACTGATAATACCCATATCGTAATTCCAACTTAGTGAATACCCGATCTCACTATAATTGATCAAAAAAATCATCAATTCTAGGCAATAGGTACTTGTTCTTCACTATACCCTATAATCGATGCACAATCTCAGAGTTCCATCTCTCTTTTTCATAAATAATACTGGAGCTCTCCAAGGTGATACATTGGGTCTAATGAAACCCTTTTCCAGCAACTCCTATAATTAAGCCTTCAATTCCTTTAGTTCCATAGGTGCCATCCTATATGAAGGAATAGATATAGGAGCAACATCTAGAACAAAGTCAATTGTGAACTCCATTTCTCGATCTAGAGGTAAGCCAAATATCTTAGCAGGAAACACATCCAGGAATTCCTTAACAATAGGAGTATCCTGTACATCCTACTAAGATCAAGTATCAATAACGTGGGCCATATAAGCCTCAATGGCCTCACATCCCCTTTATATCAACCTCAAAGCACCCATGAATGAAATCAGCCTAGCTGGCACTACTTGACTAATACCCCAGAAAACTGCTCTCAACTAGTTAGGAGTTTCTAATATCACCTCCTTAGTATAGCAGTTCATGATAGCCCTATGAGTAGTGAGTGAATCCATGCCTAAGATAATATCTACGTAACAAACCCGTTACCCATATTAAGGTTAAAATAGTAAATGTGACAGATTACTGAAAAATTAGGAAAACACATCTCATGCTCATGCATTACACAAGATGCACATACATATGAATATTGAATCTTTGCACATAAAGATAATTGTACATTCATTCATTGACAATTTCTGGGTTTAATTGTTTATATATATGAATATATTGGGAAATATGGTTTTTATATGTTGAGAATTGATTTGGGGAGTGTATAAACTGATTTAGAATTTTTGGGAATTTTTGGAGAAATTTTTAGGCATTTTTGAACTAGGAAAATTGCCAAGTGGCAAAACAATTGTTAAATGGTAGTAGAAATTACTATCTAATGGCAATGGAAAATTTAATAAATGACTCTAGGCTTTAACAAATTTTAACACAAGTGACCTTACCTCAGGATACGCACCGGGACTCCCGGAGGTTATTCCGGCACATAACCTAGGATAAGAGCATGCTACGTTCCCTCACTATACTCGCTTCACATGGCTTCATATCCTTAATAACCTATGAGCATCAATAGAAAATCATAATACTTTAAAAACCAACTTTTTCCTCATTTCGTTGCATAAAACTCGAATGTCTACAATGTATCTTTCAACATTTTCTATATGTACACCATCAAAACCTAATACAAAAGTACTATACGAAAGAGGAAAAGATACAAAGTCTATCTAGTCTGTCCAAAAATTCTAACTGACCGACCTTTGAGCCATTACTTCTCTTGACAATTCACAATCTATACGGTTGGTAGAGCCTCTCAGTAGCTAGAGTCATCTCTCAGTCCTGAAAGACAACGTTGCAATTTTGGTGAGTTTTGCGAACTTAATGAGGTAAGCATCGTCGATGGTTCACTCAATTCATGCAACACTTCATTTCACAAAACATACAATCACATTGTTGCATATTTGATCACGTTTCACATTTTCACTTAAGTATAGGCAAATTAGGCATTTCAATCAATCAAACATACATAACCAAATGCATATGAAATGATCATGAGACTCTTTTTCAATTGTTATGTTGTTGTGAATGAGTGTTTGAACTGCCCTGTATCCACTTTTGGATTCCGGGCTCATTAATAACTGTCCCTTATCCGATGAGGATACAGGGCTCATTTTACATAGTGAGCCTTAGGCTCTTAATCACTATTTGACCTCAAGGCTCTTTTCACTCATTGAGCTATAAGCTCTAATCGGTGGCTACTCTGGTCACAATTGTCATTATCTGATTATGCATTCATGAATGGAATGAATGTACCATAATCAATCACATTATAAAGCACATAGGTCTTCACATTCACATTCAAGCAACACTTCAATATCTCAATCCACATTACATGATCATCGGACCTTCTGTCCGGAATCTACAATCAATCACATTCATTTGTCATTCAAAATATAATTTAAGCAAACAAGTAATTAAGTGAGACCGTCTAGGTTACTCACAGTTTGCTCCAAAAGCTATTACCTCGAAGTCCCGACAATGTCTGGAAGTGCATGTTCCAATTACTCCTCTATAACAAGCAATATACACATATCACGAATTGGAACAATTGTATAAGTGTCTATCAATGCACACATATGTATATGAAATATGTACAATACATGTTCAATGATATTCCCAGGCATAAATCCTTAGTACATGTCTCATAACCGATTCACTCTCTTCCAACCGATTTCCTCACTCTCTTTCCATCAATATTTCTAAAATCAGCACCAATTGCTACCAATTTTTTTTAGAGATAGAAAAATGTGTCAGGAATCTATTGGTTTAAAAATCACTTGATTTAGGGGTCGGATGATGAAGTTATGCCCAAAAGAATCAAACATGTTTAAGTCCTCAATCATATTGTACCTATTTTGGGATAATTGGCATAAATTTCAATAGGAATATTTGATTAAGATCATTCTTACATGTTTTGAAAGAAGACTTCTAGATCTACAACTTTCGTGAAGACCTCAAAGTGATATTGTGCCATTTAGAGGGTCAAAAATTACAATTTACTGTAGCTATCCTATGTATGTACTTGTCCATTTAACAGAGATTAACGAGTTTGGAGGTGCTTTCCAGATCCGAGAAGGTCCGTTTAACACACCTAATGTCCATTTAATAGACATTGACTGGTCTGGGAGCCTTTTTAAAGCTGAGAAGGTCCGTTTAATAGACCTAATGTCCGTCCAATGGACATTTGTGACACAAAACTCCCTCCAAAGCCTCTTCAATGATTCCTACATCCATTCTAACTTCATATACACCCATAATCATCTCAAATTCACCTCTTCTAGTACAAAACCACTTCATAACAACACAACACCAATTACATTTCATTCAAACCTCAACTCTCAACTCATTTCATTCATCATATTCAACTACATCTTATCATTCAAAAAAATTTCTATCCTTTTTCCATAACATATCTTATTCCTTAGTATCAAGCACTTTGTATTCAAAATTCATCATTTCAAGTTAATGACTACTTCATGTATACCTTAATCTTAGCTCAACATCATCCATACCCAATTCATATTCTCTATTTGTTCATAAACACCCAAAATAGATCACAAACATATACACTCATCCAAGATTTTGCTGCATCTAGTTCTCATTTTCACATCAAAATTTGAGTCTCTTAAAAGCATAATTTAAACTCGATGTCTTCATAAGAAAGGTAGCCATATTATCTATTTTAATCTAAACCAAAAATCATCTCAATTGAACAACTATAGAAGAAGTTATGGCTAATAAATTGAAGCATACTTAGAGATCATGTTGTTGCTAAAATTTTTCCAGATTTTCAAACTTTGAATATTTTACATCTAACTCATCTTATACCTAAATTATCTCTTCCATTTAATTTCCTCATCAATATTTACCCAATTCACTCAATATATCAATCACAAACAATTCATGATCTATATTTGATCATTAACCCAAAAACAAAGCATCA
>JANVCQ010014473.1:0-12865 GCA_025531925.1 Erythroxylum plowmanianum
GTGTATGTCACTATTAATTATGCATGATGTGCATTTTCCTAATTTCTCATAATTTTCCATAATTCACAATTATAGCCATAACATGGGTTACGGGATGTTACATTTTAGGTCTAGAGGTAGTAAGTCAACTACCAGTCTAGCACCATTAACGAAGAGCTCACAACTTCTATATACTTGACGTATTATCACATTCCTCTCTAGAGGAGTACTAACAATCAAAGGACCATCCAAATGCACCAAATTCACACCATGTAATGATATGCTTATAGAAACAAATGAATGTGTGGAACCAGAATCAATCAGTAAATATATTGCTAAATTAAATAATTGAGCCATACTCGTAACAACTTCAGGTGCAGCTGCAGCTTCCTCTTTGGTCATGGAAAACACTCTTGCTTGTGCCTGACCCTTAGGCTGTCCTGGAGGAATAACCCTCCTTGCTGCTCTAGAACTTCCCACCTCAATGACCGGCCTAGTTCCCATTGTTTCTGCTCTCCTTGGGGCTTGCAACTGCGACCCCTCTTGCCTTGCTATTTGGGGACATTCCTTGATCATGTGTCATTTCTCTCCATATTAAAAACATGCTCCAAGTAACTTGAAACACTCTCCTTTGTGAAACTTCCCAAAATGCTCAAATTGAAGGTTCGTGTACCTACTCCTCTCCATCAGTTTATTGCTTCCCACAATCAAGGCTTGCACTGAAGCTACCTTTACTTGCTTATTCTTGGTGGAGCCACTACTTCCCACTTCACTTTGTGTATTGAGATTCCTCATACTCATCTTAGGAATTGGAGCACTCATTCCCTTCTTGGAAGACTACTCCCAGTTCTTCCTCTTTTTATTCACTTCATACTTTATATTCTCTATTTTTTCAGCCTAGAGTGTAACATCTACCAGTTGCTGGTAGTCACAGAAATTGTGGATCAGGACTTTCTCCTTGATCCCCAAATGAAGTCCTCCCTTAAATTTGTGGCACTTATCCTCTTTGTTTGTAACAATGTTAGCCATATACCGTGAAAGCTGGGTAAACTTTAGCTCATACTCACTCATACTCATGTCCCTCTATTTGAGATTCAGGAATTCTCTAGCCTTTTCTTAGCCATAGACCCTCGAAAGGTACTTCTTCCTAAAGACTTCTAGAAAGTCTCTCCATGACAGTACTGACAGTATGACCTGACTATGGGGTATTGATTTCGAACAATGGAGTGTGTCCCCCTGTAGTAAGCTTACTGCGTAATCCAACTTCTCCTCATCGGAGCACTTCATCTGAAGTAGGACTCTCTCTATCCTCTTCAACCATGCTTTAACTTCCTTCGGATTAGTAGCCTATTGAAATCGACAGCCCCATACTTGCGGAGCTTATCATACTGCCCACTCCTCTCCACTAGAGCTTGCATTAGAACTTGTGATGTTTGGCCCATGACATATGTAAAAGCCTAAGCAAAGGCTTGAAAGAAATGCGGATCCATGGGGTTTGCTTGAGACATAGGAGGAGAGGCGGTGGTACCTCATGTTGCATACTTAGTACCTCAGAATTCGGAGCAGAGTGTGACCCCTCATCTTATGGGACATACAATTATGGGACATACGATTCATCCATACTTCCTCAGTGAGAGCTAGATCGATTCAGAGCTCCTCAAGTTCTTTTTTGAGGCAACATATTCACTCCTTCAACTTAAAACATTTAAAATCTTTAGTTCATGTAAAAAAATTTCAAAACAATGCAAGTTGTTCATTTAAAACAATGCATGTTCACTTCGTGCCTTAAACTACCAATTTCATGCTTAGTATATTCCTAAACCTAGTCCTAAACTTGGACCTCATCCTAGTCGCTCTAATACCATAAGCTTTTGGACCCCATTTTCAAAGTCCAACTCCGGAGTCATAAAACGTGAGCATATCACCCTGTAGGGTTATTTCAATGTAATCTCCTTAACCATCAACAGTTCATCTTCGTGCTCTGATACCATAAGCTTTTAGACCTCATTTTCAGAGTCCAACTCCAAAATCATAAAATGTGATCTTATCACCCTGTAGGGTTATTTCAATGTAATCTTCTTAACCATCAATAGTTCATCTTTATGCTCTGATACCAAAAGTGTTGGGCCTGATTCTGAAGCCCACACCAGTCAGGCAGTGAAAATTCAAAAAGATTTCTTATCGTATCTCTATGTCTCTAGTTTAATTTGAAATAAGAATCATCTCAATCCGAGCTCTATAGCTTAAGATATGATTAAAACACCAAAGTATGTTCAGTAAAATAACCAATTCACACTTTTTCCAATCAAAGCCTAAGACTATGAATTTTTATAGGGAGATAGTGAAATGTGTTAGGAATCTATTGGTTTAAAAATCAAGTCATTTGGAGGTCGAACGACAAAGTTATGACCAAATGAATCAATCATGTTCAGAGCTGAAAAACCCTTTGGGCGCGGTTACAAGGAATAGAGGTGCAATTACAAGATCGCAAGAGTGCTTGGTGCGATCGCGACTGAAGTTGACCTGCATATACATCCTCTACAGCATCACTGCTTATAATGATCATATCTCTCAACTTCGATACCCAAAAATTTCATACTATATATCGTTGGAAAGCCAGAAAGATAAGCTACAACTTTTAAGAAGACAACTTGTCTAATTCAGCATAGATTAATACAGATTTTCCTCCAAAATTAGAACACTAAGTTTTTCCCTATGAAAACTTGAAAATGCAATGTACAAACTTGGAAAATCATGAACAAATGAAATATATTTCATTGACATCAAAAGATAAGAGTTTTACAAAGCTTTAATGGGCATTTCAAGCCCCAATACATCATTGTTTCAAAACCCAATAATACAAAATACACATGAGTGAATAAAACTTGAAATGCAGCTAAATCCTTGTGTTCTTATAAACTAACATAAAATACAAAAGATGCAACTTTGGAGTGATGCCTCAACTTTGGATCACTTGATCTCTTGTTTATTACCTGAAGATGGGATGGAATGGGGGTGAGCTTTAAAAGCTCGTGGATAACAGTTTTATAATCAAGAAACAAGCAAAAACTATTGAAGTATTCATTTCCATTGTAAAACTCAAATTGAATCATGAAACGCATATTTCCCAATTCTCAATTTGTCAAAAAATTTATAAGTAACCCAAATCTTGCATTCAATAAACTTGTCAACACATAAACACATCAAAATGGTTTGGGAGGTCCATAAATAGAACGAACTAACACATTCCCACATAATGGTCCTGTGAAGTCATAAATAGAACGAACTATCTTAATCCCACATAGTGGTTTTGTGTAGTCGTGAATATGAGGGAGTTCGTGGAGGAGCTCCATGCCACTAGCGAGTAAGCGGGAGAAGCCTTTAGTCGAAGTGCACTTGACATACAGAATGGACCAAACCAAACCCACATAACATGTATTTCATAACTTATAACTTGTTGCCCAAATTGGCACTTTTTTCGAAAAGTGATTTCATAAACATAGTATCTTTTTCAAAAATCATTTTCATATTCTTTTCATAAATCATCGATACAATATCCACATACCAAACTCATAGCACTTTCTCAAAGCATTCTGAGGCAATAAATACATATTTATAATGCAATTGAAACTTTCTTGATTTGGAAGAAATATTAATGGCTTATTACTCAATTATAAAAATGTAACCCACCTTAAAGTCCTTGCTTATAACTTGCTCAAATGTGCCTCTCATCTTGCTCCTCTTGTCTTTCTTGATTTCCTTTACACAAGAAAAAATCCCAATTCACTAAGGTTGCAAATTGAAAACCCATAAAGTACATTCACTAAAATTGATTTAAGAATACTAAACTCATGCATTTCCTAAGCTTCATGAACCAAAACCCTTCCATAAATCTAAAGGATTAAAATCAAACATACCTTGAATCTTCACCAAATAACAAGATTGTTAGCTCAAATGGAAGCTCTTCTCTTCCTCTTTCTTTTACCCTTTTTGCACAACCCCAAAATCTTTTTTACAACTAAGAAAGATGGAACCCTAGCTCAACTCTCTTCTTTTCTCTCAAACATCGAAATTCTCTTCCTCTTTCTCTCTTTGTTTTTGATATTCTCTTCTTTCTCTCCTTTTTAATTTCGTTTTTCCTTCTTCAAATGCAAGACCACTTTGTTTTCTTCCTATTCTACCCTCAATAAGTGTAAAAAGTCCGTTTCCCCTTCATTTATTGCTTATGTGTTTAATGCTTACGTGACATACCAAAAATGCCCTTCATGCATTCTTACCACTTTTAATTCAACTAACCCAATGAAATAAATCCTACTAACAATAGACTTCATAATTAACTCCCAAAATTTTATTCTATTAAAACCTCATAAATTATTCAAACCATGTTAAATTCACTAAAAGAAATTCGGGGGCCAACAGAAAAGGTTGAAGTTAAATTATAGTGGTAGTAGTTATTTGAAATACCTAATCGAGTAAACAGGAGCATTCATAACAAAGTTCTTACTTTTGCATTAAAAGGTTAGGTTTTTTACTTTCCTATTAATTTAGGTTATTAGAATATCTCAATGTTTAAGTATCATGCTCATGTATGTCTACTTTACGCATTAGGTTGAGTTTTGTAGATTAAGTTAATGTTTGAAGAATTTTTGGAATAAATTAAATTGATTTATGACTTAATGCAAGTATCTAAATGTTTACATGATTGATGAACAGTGTAATTGAATGAATAATGGATAATCTTGATTACTTTCATTGATTTATTGAAGTCTTTCCTAGAATTGTTACCTTTTTAATTTAAGAGTGATTAAATTAATTTTTATAAGGACAATTAAAAACTTAAGTGTGGGGATATTTTATGTGGCCCAAATATACACATGCTTTAGTAATTATTTTTCTTGATTTTAATGTTAAATTAGCTTATTAATCTACTTTTAAATATCTTTTCTTAAATACAAAATTAAATTTACAATTTTTGAAAGAACACGGTCTAGCCTATACCTATGTGTTAACCCATGTTCTAGAAGGATTAAGAGCAATAAATGAAATGGCTTAAGCCATGGTTGTGTAGGAGACCATATGTAAGTCAAAACGTTAAGAGAAATGGTCATCCTAAACCCATGTATTAATCTAAAATAAATAAGAAGATTCACGTCTTGAAGACATAACCATGCTAGAGATTATATCTATCACCATAAGAAAATTTGAGTCTATGTTCTAGGCCACACTCGTACCTTAAACCATAACCTACATAAATTAAAATGTATCTAAGGGTGAAAACTATAGTTTTTATAGGACTTTAACCATTGATAAATGATTAATTGACTATATTTATATATCCATATATAGTCCATTGTATCATATCAAGATGACTCAAATGGAGAAGTGCATCAGGAGGTTTATGTGATAAGAAGATATCACTCAAGTTCAATGGTAAATTCTAGCATTTAGCTATTAAGCCGACCATGCTATATAGGGCAAAATGTTGGCCCATTAAACAAATACATAATAATAAGCTTTTTGTTATAGAGATGAGGATGTTCCAGTGGATGTGTAACCTTACTATAAGAGATAAGGTCAAAAATATAATCATCAGAGACAAATTAAAGGTGGTTGGTATTAATTACAAATTAGAGGCATGGCTTAGATGGTTCGAACATGTTAAAAGGAGACACCCCAACGCTCCAGTGAGAAGTTACGGGAAAATAATACTTAAAGACTGTAAGAGGAAAAATGGAAGGCCCAAAAAGAACTAGAGGGAAGTGATCAAGAATGATATGGATAGGTTGGATCTTATCGAGGACTTGGCCTGCGATAGGAAACTTTGGCATACTAAGATATAGGTTAAGGGTCTCTCTTGAAAGAGGACATTCACTTTCTTGTAGGTTACAATAACCTGTGTCTTTTGCATTTATTGTGTAGTATGTACCTTCTAGGATGTATAACTTAGTTTGCTTCTTATATATCATAATTAAGGTTTTGATAAGTCTGGTTAGAGTTATTCATGTGTGGGTTTTTTATGGTCAATGTGGGTCTCTTTTGGTATGTATTTCTCTTATCATTTATTGTTAATCTTACACATGTTCTACATGTACGTTATTTTGTGTTATATTTGTTACTATTGCTCGTTATTTTTTTAATATTAAGATTATTGTTTCTCTTTAGTGTTTATTTGTATTGTGTTGCATTTTTTTATTTAGTAGTTTTTCTTACCTTTTATGTTTATTTGATTTATTTATTCATTTTACTTTATCTCTTAGATATGTATGCCTATCCATTTATAATTTTGTAAGATCTTCATGTCACATTGCATATAGGTATAATAGAAACAACCTCTATACCAAGTAGGGGCAAGGCTGTGTACTATCAGATGCTCAGACCCTGTGCCTTAGCAGAACTTCAACTAGGTGTTGATGATGATGATGATTTACATATCCATATATAGTGCTTTTTGTTTGTTATTTAATAGTTTTATAGTATTTTTGGTAGTTATTTTGCTTTAAGTGTGTTTTTAGGTGATAACTACTATCATAAACCAAAAGGAGAAGAAATCAAGGTATAAAACAGAAGACTCGAAGAAAGTTTGGAGATGCACGACTATGTATAGAGACTATATAAGTCATTATAAATGTGTGAAGCTTCAAAGATGTTGTTTAGGCTCAAGTAAAGATATATAACACGTATGTTGACACACACAGTCATCTATGTTAGTCGTGTAAGCTTCTATGATTGTTTAAAGATGCAATTTGAAAGGCATTTTAAGATATACGATCATGTTAGTGACTGTGTATATTCTAGAAACCAGTTTTTGTTATAAAAGGAAATTATTGAAAGTTAAAGAAAATGAAGCAACTAGAGTTGAGTTAGACACTAAAAAAGGAAAGAAGAACTGATTATGATCAAAGAATGAAAAAAATGAAGATTAGTTTAGGAGATCTTATAAAGAGCAACTTTTGATCCAAATTTTAAGAAGACTTTATTAAAGATATAAAGGGATATATATTATGAATTCTTTTATTTCTATTTATTCTTCTGAATATCTGATGATGGATTTGTTTCCTATGTTTAGGAAATAATTTTTGTATTGCCTAAGTGTGATAAACCCTAAGTCAGGATGAATAGTATGATATGGTATTTTATTCAATACAATTTTATTGATTGGTTTATTGCGATTCAATTATGTGTTTATATTCTTACACTGATATGTCTAAAATATTATTCCAATGTTTGATTTCATATTAATAAGATAGAGAATCCTTTGATCTGAATAGATCTACCATAGTTGGAAGGAGTTACAAGCAAACTTAGAGATAAGTTAACATAAATCCTTTATATTAGGGTCAAACTTAATAGTGGAATTCACAAATCGAGTAATCAATCTTAGAAGTTTTAACTAAAAAGACATTTCAGTTAATCAAATAAATATATATTAACATAAGATAGGTATTTCCATATTTCAATATTTAATAATTTAATTGCATGATAAAGGTTTATTGTTTGAGATATCTCATGGAGATTCATCACAAAGGTACTACTTATTAGATATTGTCTAATTGTTGTGTTTTAGTTATCCTAGTTCATTATTAAGTTAACTTCATTTTAGTTAGTTTTGTTTAATTTTCAATTAAATCCACAACCTATTCTAGTAGTTAGATAATATAAAAAGGGTACTAGTACTTGCAGTCCTTAGCTTACTTGTCAGTGCTAACTATAGTTAAACCATGCACTTGCTGTTAAAACTCATAATATCATAAACAAACAAGCAAACAATCAACCATCTTCGCAAGAAATTACATCTTTGGAACATTTTGTTCTCTCTAAAACCAGGATTAACTATTAGAAGGCTTCTCCAACCCTCAAGTGACTAATTTTAAACTTTTTTCATTAAAGAATCATAATTTGGATAACATCTAAATGGATTAAAATATCAGTGGAAAGTGGGAGTTTATTTAGATTTTTTTCTACTACAACTTTGCTATTTGTGTCTTTTCGTTTTCTTGCCTTAAACATATGTTTTATGGGAAAAAAAATTTTCTTTGAATAAATATGAAAACCCTAGTGGTTATTTTTTATGGATTGATTTTATTTAATTTAGTATATGGGATATATTTCTATAAGTTATCTTTGACTAGGCTTAATGTTGATTTATTCATGAAGACATTTAAATATGATCTTAGTTCACTTATAGACAACCCAAGAGAGCATGCTTATAAGTGGACTATGACTTAGGTAGAGAGAATTGAATAAAGTTCTCAAAGGAGACCAATGTGATCTTCCAAGTGTTAAGATGAAACTTTTCATGAGATTTGATAAATGATAATACATTCAAAGAGAAGCTAGCAATGGTAATACACATATTAACCAAATAGAGAGTAGATAATTGTAGCTTGAGAGAATGTTGTTTGAGTATCTAAGAAATCCTATTAATCTAGACAATATATATAATCAAGATTAATTGAATCAGAAATTCAAAAGTACTATTAGGGGAAGTACTAATCTAAACAGAGCTATTTTATTACTTTCTTTTTTAATCAATTACCTTATCATTTATTTCTTTGGATATTGTTTAGATTTATATTTTAATTTCTTTTATATTTTTATCATAAAAACTCATAAAATTCATCTCTCCATTTGTTATCCTAAGGTTAGTTAATAATGTTATACTGTATAATCACTTCCTTATAGGATTCAACTTCTACTTACCATTACTCACTAATGATAAATGCGCTTGTCTACTTAACGAGTGATAGAATTTTAATGAAGAAAAATTTGTTTATAAAATTACATATCTTTTCTCCAAGCTAAGGTTCCACTAAGTCTTTACCTCATCATAGAACTTTAAGCTTAATTATAGAACAAATAATTAATCATAAGATCCATCGGATCTATAGTAACAACTTGGTGTTAAAATAGGGCGTTTTCATACTATGATCTAGGTAAACCAAAGGAGGAAGTTATTTGATATAGAAGGATATTATATTGAGCTAGAACTAAGTAGCATGAATCTTAGTCTTTAGAAGCTGTCTAGTGGACGCTTTCTTAAATTAGTGCAAGAGCAGGCTACCAGAGTGACAGCTGTGGTTCACCATGCTTAACCATTAGTTGAAATCAACATTAGCAATGCTTTATCCTAATCTTTTTAGCAACAGTAAAAATAGACTTTGTATGTTGTCTTATATCGCTATGTACAAACTTTTTAGATTTTACTTATAACTTCTTGGGAGTTCCTTTTATTTATTAAATATATCTTTAATTTTTCAAAATAAAAGCACATATCATCATAATTCATTATAATTGAGTTTATAATGTCACTAAAAATAAATTCATTAATAACAATATTTTTATCATAAAATATAAATTACGACCTTGATCTAATTTTTTTTCCTTTTGATGATAAAAAATGGTGAAATTGGAAAAGAAAATAAACTACATTGAATAAAATTTCATTATTTCAAAGTAATATATAATGCAAGCTCGTCCTTAACTCGTATATCATCATTTCTAAATATCAAGATTCAATATCATCATTATCTCTCTTTTCTCAATATTAAGAAGATTATATGATATAAAATGATATAAGTATTAAAATGAAATAATAACTTTCTAATCTCTCTTTTTAAATATTCTTTCACATAGGCCAAGGTCTATATGTAAAGTGCTAGCTAAAAACATGAACAATTTTTAAAGAGCTAAAATACCAACTTAAAAATCAAAATTTATCCTACTAATTACAAGCAATAATGTGTTCTCCCAAACCACCCCATAAAGATCTTCCTCTTGAACTACCTCAAATCTTCACTCATCTTCTTCAACCACTATAAATCTTCATTTGTTTCACAATCCTGCTTCAAACCCTCTAATCATTTAACAACTTCCTTAGCATGGTTTTCTATTTTCTCCACACTTACTTCTGCATCTGATAAGGAGAGTTTATTCCCTCTAGGTAAGAATGACACTGTTAGGAAATTTGTAGAGGATCTGATCATACATGTAACAGAATAAATACAAAACTTTTTCATATGATTTCCTAAAGCCATGATCACTTTAGTTATATAACATGATTAATATATAATTGTAATAAAACATGAATCATAATTCGTACACTATTTCTATGTTTGAACCTTTTCTTGTCATTTCCCTCAAATTGTTTCTAAAATTGGCTCATCTCAACCACCATAGTCGTGCAAGTGTCTAACCTCTAACAAAATCCACATAACATTATGAGAGAACTTTGCAACTATTACAACCAAGAGTTTGGCAAGGAGTACTAACTCTATTAGAGCCTAAGAGCCTAAGCTTATTTATAATAAGTTTTTAAAATTTTAGTAATTTAATTGAAATTAAGTTATAATTTCAATTAAACTATAATTAGAATTATAGTTGATTCTAATTAAATACTAATTATGGTCAAATAAGATCCAATTTCTCATATTAATCCTTATTTATTTAATATTTCATATTTAATCATAAAGTTTCTTAAACTTGACAATCGAGACCAACTTGATTAAAAGACCTTGTCTCTCTTTAACCTAATCTTTGTGTATAACCTATTCGATTCTCAAATATGTTAGCAATAGATATAAATTATAACCTTAACTCATATTTAGGATTAAATATTATTAAATCCTTTAGTTTATCTTTTCTCCCCACCTTTAACTCTAAGCTAATCAGCCTTTCCTATATATAGTAACTATTTTTCAAACTGGCCTTCCCAACAACTAAAACTTACTTACAGTAGAAAATGAAAAGCTTAATTAGACAGTGAAAATTCTTTCCCACTATTCCTAGCCTACTAACCCAGAATCACAGCCTTCCTTTCATCTTCTTAAAAAAGTCCCCCTTCGGTAATTATAACATAGGAAATTTGTTATAGCAGTACCCTAAAAACAATTGCCTTTAGCGTGTTTTGTACAAAGTTGTGTACAGACTTTATTTTCAATAATAAAGAAAGGTTATGATATATGACACAGCATGAAGAAATCATGATGTGATCATACTACTGAGATTCCTATCATATGCAATTATCTCAGTATCTAAATTATCCCTAGTCATAAGATTAATGAGATTGGACATCGTTAATTTGGATAGACTAGCACATGCCAAACTCCTTGATTTGATCAAGCAGTGGATCTCATAAACTATAAATGTGAGATATTTAGAGTTAGGATGTGGATGCTTACTAGAGGTAGTAAGTACATTGGATGACCTACCATGAGATCATCACATAGATGTTTTGTTCTAATTTCATTGATAATCGCAATTATAGCAACGGTGCAAGTATCTTTAGACTTGAGGTACTTATGGACATCTTGGATACTGATTATGACTCCATTCCTTGTTGCCTTATAAAGGTCACACATAGGTTGGTGATTGGGTACAACTTGACGTATTTGAAGGTAATTGAATAGCCAATAGAGGATTCACCACTTTTGTGGTAGCAGAAGATGATACCCACAACCTCTTGTCGGGGTCATTACTTGGAAATCTCTGCCCAGAGTACAAGTGTAATGAAGAATGTCTTCATTGACATATAGAGTAATGAGTCCCAAGATAAGAATTGATGTCACTTGGGCTAGATTTGACGTAGTCAATCGAGTGAGAGTTGACCCTTTTCCCATACTCATAACCAAGTGGGGTATAGCATGGTGAAAGGACGAATTGCACAACAATTTTCTATTAGAGAGTTTGTGACAAGATGGGTTCGTTTGTCAGATCACTTACTTTTTGGTCAATTGGGGATCATGATGTATTGCTAGATGTCATTCCTGACTTCCTTAGATTAAGTGTTAATCTAAGTGGCTAACATAACTAGGAACCTAATGGGTCACACGCATAAGAGTGACTCGGAGGATTCGTAAAATGGTTTTGGATAAAGATTCATTATATGGAGAGAAATAGAACCAAATGGATCCCGATGAGGTCAGGATATGTCCCAATAAGATTGCAACATCGATATTATTGAAATAGGTCTTCAGTATTTTTTCCATATCTGGGACCCAGTGAGACCAACCCCAGTGTGACTAGACCACCTCAACATTTATATAATGTATATACATACATATATATATATATATATATATATATATATATGTATGTATGTATATACCCTGAGTGACTAGACCACCTCAATGTTTATATAATGTGTATATATATATATATATAATTTTTTGTAATTTATCTTGGATATCTTTTTTAGCTAAAAGTGGTATCAGAGCTTAGGTCTAAGCCCCACGTCGCGAGTTCAACTCCTCCTACCCGCAGAAATGCGTCGGAGCACTCAATGGTTCTATGAACGTTCGCTAACCAGCAGATGCGTGGTAGGCTTAAGTAATTTGATTCCACCTCACCTTCAACTCGAGTTTTGGGTAGAAAAGTGGTATCAGAGCCAAGAGATAAATAAGTTTATTTGGTATGTTTGTTTTATTTAAGTTGATATGCTTATGCTGTTATCTTATCAGTATTGAGTTAACTTTTATCTTGCTACTGTTGTATTATTTTCGTAAGAAAAAGTTTGAGTTATTATGGATATTGAGTATAAATTATTAAAAGAACAAGGGGATTCGTTAAAACTAGATAAAGAACTAATTGAAATTGAAAAAACAATAATATATTATAGACAAAAGATTTTACAATATTGTGAACAAATAACTCTTAATTTAGAATCTTTAATAAATAATAAAAATATTGAAAAAGATAAAGGAAAACAACTAATAACTATAGAAAAGAGAGATGAAAAAAGAGAAGAGATAAGTAAAAATCCTTTTATTATACATTTAGAAAACTTAAAAGATGTCAGAAAGTAGCTCAGATAATGAAAACTATGTTATGCCTGAAATAGATAATTTAGTAACACAAATTGGAAATTTAGATCTCCAAGATAATTTTATTA
>JANVCQ010014508.1:0-12863 GCA_025531925.1 Erythroxylum plowmanianum
CTGAAGCATGTTTAGTAAAATATCCAATTCCTACTCTTCCAATCGATACCCTTACTTTGATTCAATCTATCTTTTTCTTGTCAATACCAAAAGCTATCAAAATATATGGAGGGATAGAAAAATGTGTTAAGAAACTATTGGTTCAAGAATCACTTCATTTGGAGGTCAGATAACAAACTTATGGCCGAAAGAATCAAACAAAGTTTGGTCCTCAATCATATTGAACTTATCTCGGGTCAAATGACATAAATTTCACTAGAGATGTTGGATTAAGATCATATTAGGACTATTTCAAAGAGGACTTTGAGATATACAAATTTGAAGAAGACCTTGAGATCAGATTTTATCATCTGAAGGGTCAAAAATGGAGTCGAAGATAAGCACAGACGAAACCAAATGAAAAAGCAGACAAATCTGGAAAATTACTATAACTTTCACTAAATATATCAGATTAGGATGTTTTTTATATGGTTTGAAAGAGAACTTCAACTAAAACTTTAATGAATACCTTGAAGATAGATTCTATCTTCTGAAGGGTCAAAAATGGAGCAGAAGATAGGTACAGATGAAACTAAATGAAAAAGCAGACAAATGAGGAAAATTGTCATAACTTTCCCTATAGATATTGGATTTGAGTATTATTTATATGGTTCGAAAGAAGACTTCAATATCTACAACTTTCATGAAGACCTTGAAGATAGATTCTATCGTCTAAAGGGTAAAAAATGGAGTACAAGATAGGTACAGATGAAACCAAATGAAAAAACAAACGAATGGGAAAAAAACAGATGAATCGGGAAAATTACTATGGCTTTCCCTAAATATATCAGATTAGGATGTTCTTTAGATTATTTGAAAGAAGATTTCAAGATACACAACTTTCATGAAGACCTTGAAGACATATTCTATCATTTAAAAGGTCAAAAATGGAGCAGATAATAGGTACAGACGAAACCAATTGAAAAAGCAGAAGGTCAAATATAGAAGAAGTAGAAAGACATAAGATAGCAAAAGATAGATGACATGTCATCACAAACGACACATCATCACAGAAGAAGCAAAACACAGACGACACGTCATCACAGAAGAAGCAAAATACAAAAGAAGCAAAATGTAGAAGAAGAGAAAAAGTAGAAGATATATCTTCCCTTATAAGGACCATAACTTTCAGCCTAGAAGTCCAAAAATTTCGTCCTATATATCGTTGGAAAGTTAGAAGGATAAGATATAACTTTCCAGAAGAAAACTTTCTATAATCTAGCCTAGATCAATCCAGAATTTCCCTCAAATTCAAAACACAAATTTTACATTCATCCACCAATATACTGCACCCACCCAGTTCTCAACTTCATAACACATTTTGAGATTCTTAAAGACAAAATTTAAATTTGATGTCTTCATAAGAAATGTAGCCATATATTTCTAGTTTTATCCAAATCAAGAATAATCTCCTTTGGATAACTAAAGAAAAAGTTGTGGGTAAAAGACTAAAGCATATTTCGTGAACATTTTTCAGATCAACCACCCATTTTGTTTCACAATCTTTCTTTAACACAATTCATGCCAAGATCACCTTTTCTACTTCATTTACTCCTCATTCCCAACTCCATTTCAAATCAATATCATCCAAAGAAAAATATAGTCCATGATTAATCATGAACACCAATAACAGAACATACACATATGTATATATTCTTCATCAACTTACTACACCAATTCAACTTCATTTTTGTTTTCATTCTACTTCTAACTTTCACCTTAATTCTTCCCATTTCGAAATCTCTTATCCAGTAAAAGCACCAAAGCAAAATATGAATCCATCCATATTTTTCATTTGTTAGTTCTAGTCTTCTAAGAAAAGTTCAGAGTCCAACATAGGGTGACTCTTAAGGATCTTCGGGAGAAAGTTTATCTAGATCTTTACAATTTGGAATTGAAGTTTAGGGAGAATAAGGCACTTGAATGCTACTCGAGGACCCTGCAAGATCATAATTCCTTAATGTTTCGAAATGCAAGGATTTCATCGATTCAAGAGGGGGATGCAAACACCAAATTCTTCCACAATTCCATTCTTGCTAAATGAAATATTAATAAGACACTCAACTTGCTTGATGGTGATAATAATTTGGTAACATATAGCTATTCCATTTATAGGATGGTGTGTGACTACTTCAAGGATATTTTTAGTTTAGGATATACAACTTGTAACTCCTAGACCATAGCAAATCTTCTCAGTGATTATATTCTTTAAAATGTACATATATATGATAAGCTTCAAAAACTTACCTCATTGTTGGAAATCAGTAATTGTCTTTTTAGTTTGAATTTAAGGAAAGGTCAGGGTCCTAATGGTTTCAATGCTTATGTCTTTCAATATACTTGAAATATCATTGGTGATTTAATTGTTTAGGTGGTACATAATTTTTCTCTTAGTGGGAATGTTAAAGGAGTTGAATTCTTCTTATATTTGTCTCATTCCCAAGCTTCCCAATGCTGTCAACCTTAAGGATTTTTGACCACTATCTCGTTATAATACTATATGCAAAGTAATCTCCAAGTTGTTTGTGAATAGACTTAAAAGTATAATGCATAATCTTATCCATCACTCTCTAAATGCTTTTATTCCTGGCGAATCAATCTCTGAAAACATCTTATTAATATAGGAGTTATTGAAGGAGTATGAGTTAAACAAATCAATCAAAAGCTATGCCGTTAAAGTTGATTTTTCCAAGGCTTTTGATACCATTAGGCGAGGCTTCATTAAGAGCTACCTTGAGTGGTTTGGATTCCCTAGCAATTTTATTTCCTGGATAGATGCTTATATTTCCATTACTACTTTCAGCATACTGATTAATGATAATCCCACTCCATAGTTCAAGGGAACCAGTGTGATTAGGTAAGAGGATCCCTTTTTTCCTTATATTTTTATAGTTGCTTTGTAAATTCTTACGAGGTTGATTTTGAAAAATACTTAAAATTGCTCTAGTTTCAAATACCATCACAAAGGCAAAGCTCTGGAACTTACTGATCTTATTTTTGTAAATGACTTGATATTGCTTTCCAGGGCTAACTCCTCATCTGTCTAAAATTTTTTCAACTCTGTTAAGGTGTTTTGTAAGCTTTCAAGTCTTGATATCAACTTACAAAAAAAGCGTGTTGTATGTCTAATCTAATGTTAATTCAACTGCAAGATTGGAGTTTTTGATAGGACAGAATGCTCACTCCTTACTTTTTAAGTATTTGGAGTTTCCTATTTTTTTCCAAGAAGTTAAGTTATTAAGATTGTTACCTCTTTTGGATGGTATAGAAAAAGAAGAAAATCTTGGCAAAATAAGTCTCTATCTTATACAGGGAGACCTATACTCATCACCTCTGTGTTGAGAAGCTTCATATTCATTGGAGCTCTCATTTATTCTTACTTAAAAGGATTAATGAGAAGCTTATGAAAAATATTAAAAACTTCCTACAAACTAGTACTACTGCCAAATTTAGAGGGGCTAAACTCAAATGGGAACATCTTTGTTAGAACCAAAAGGAAAGGGGTTTAAGACTCAATTCTTTGTAGCATGGCCAAACCTTGTTGGTTGGTAAGAGAATTTGGAGATGGTTCATAAATAAGGAATCCCTTTAGTCCAAGTGGATCAATGAAATATACCTCAAGCATTCTAGCTTATGGCAGTTAAATGAGATGAAAGAGTACTTATGGTACTTCATTCATATGCTTAGAAAGATGCAACTCATATATCATCTCATTAAAGCTCATATAGGGAATGGTTTTTCATATTGGTTTTGGTTTGATAATTAGTCTTTACATAGCCATCTTATTCTAAAGGCGGAAGTTTCTCCTTTTAAGAATAAAATTCCTACTCAGTCTCAGGTGAAAGTGATTATTCATTAGAATAATTGGTTCATTGATTTTAGGGGGGGTGGGGGTGGGAAGATTTAGATCATATCTATCTGATTACTATCCTTACACTTCTAGAGATGCTAGTTTCCACTAAATGCCTAACAAAGGTAAAGATTTCACTAATCAAAGCTACCATAAGCCATTACTCAACATCATCCTAAAGTTGAAACTTGGCTTGTATAGAAAGGATCTTGGGTGCCTAAGGCCTCATTTGTAACTTGACTTGTAGCAAGGCTCAAGTTGAAAACTAAAGATAGATTGATTGGAGCCACAAATTAAATATGTTATCCAGTGTCAATTGGAGCATAATGCTACAAGTTATGAGATTGCAATTTCCTTACCAGGAGTGGCTCGACATACTTGTTTGGGCTAATAAACTTTTCAAAAACAAGGGTGAAGACCATGTTGGTTTGAGTTTGGCTACAAATTGCTCAGTTTACTTTATTTAGAGAGAAAGGAAAATGAGGCTGTTCAATAGAATTGAAGTAGATAAATATGAGCTAGCTTATTTTTGTTGTTGCTAGATTAGGGAGATTTTAACAACTCATACCTTATAGAAAATGAATGCAACATTGAGAAGAAGATGGAGATTGGTTTTAGATTGATGTTGTTATAAGTCTACATATGGAAATGTATTGGTTACTTCTGTTTTGAATGAGTGTGCTTGTCTCTTTCTATCTAGTCCTCGTCATTATAAATGACATTCTATTGTACATTCATGTAACTCTTTTATAGTTAATGGAATTTTTATTTTTGAAAAAAATCCAATGAGAGTCCTACTAAAATGCAGAATATGAGGAGGTCCAGTAATACACAACCTTACTCTTACTTAGTAGAGAGGCTATTTCTGAAGTTAACAAATTAACATTAGCTATAACTATGAAATAGAGTCTTTTAATCAATATATTATAATCAGTTCAAGTAAATAATTTAATTTAAATTAATAATGCATATGTTTAAAGATCTTATAGTTTATGCATAAATAATATTTCTTACACTATTTACATAACCAAGCATATGGTAGTTTATATGGAGGATTTTGCTTTATCATCAACAATGCGATCTCCAAGCTAAAGCAATAAAAGTTATAATCACTAAGAACATTGCTCTATGCAATTGTTAATGTAATCAACCTTAAGGTAGATGCAATTACCCTTCAATCCATTAATATTATAAGGTGGTAGAGCTACACAGTAGTGGTATCATGCATTTTCCTAAGTCTCATATTGATTTCCCTTTACGCTTATGAATAGGCATAATTATCTTAAACTTGCACATTTCATTGTCAAATTTGGGAAACTTCACAGTTAAAATTAGGTTTATTTAATGGACCAATTATATGGTGAAATGTTGATAATTATTTATGATCAACTTAATTAAATAATAAAATTTTCATTTTATTAAAATATATTTTTTAATATTTATAACAAAAGCGATTAGAAAAATATTTCAATAAAACTTTAATCAGTATTTCACACATTAAAAATGGTGTATTTGGCTCATTGTCAATGCCAAGGGTTGTAAAGGTGAAATATTTAGAAATGGTAAAAAAAAAAAGAAGTTTAGGAGGTTAACTGTTCTAAGTAAAAGTTTAGGGTGAGTTATCTTTCTTATATTTTCTTTTCTAAATTTGCATAATAACTTATGTATGTAGACTAATTTGTTCTTTTAGTGAGCTAGAATTTCATTCTTAATTAGCTGAAAGTTTTTGTCTTTTTGGATTATTTTTAGTGATAAATTTTCTTTTGATTTGCATAATGTTTTCTAGGTTTTCATATTCTACTTCATAATTCCCATATTTGATCATTTATTAGTTTATTGATTTCATTTTTTCTTGAAAAATTTGGTCCAATTTTGAAATATTCAAGTTCTAAAATAAAAGTGGTGTTTTAAGTGGGGTTTCTCTTAATCTTAAATAGTATAATGTTTAATAGTTTTCTCTTTCCTTTGATTTTCAAATGACATCTTTAATGGAATATGTAATGTTATGGTATATGGTAATGGATTGCATAATTTGGTAATCAATTATGTTAATAAAGATATTTAACTAATTATTGTTATTACACTAAACAATTCAAGTATTTAATAGTGTTTAATGTTTTTTTTATTAACTACAAATGTTTAAAGTAGGATGACATATATGGATTCATTAATATCAAAAGAAAGGAATTAGAGTAAAAGACAAATGAGAGGTAAAAAGTATTTTGTCCATATGAAAAGAAGAGTTCATTGATGACCTAATGGAATACAAAAAGTCTTGGTAGATGATTTTATAGTTTTTTGCAATCATGAGATAAGTTGTAAAAGGTGGTTTGTTAATATATTTGAATTAATATTAAAATGCTTTATTTATCATAGTAACCAAAGTGAAAAAGGAGTTGTCTGAGTTAAAGGGGATGTTAAAACATGGAGTCGATGAGGAAAAAAGTTGTGAAAATTATTAATTTACTACATGATAATATGTATGATTTGCATCTTGCATTGTTTGTACTTACTGGAGAAGTTTTTATAAAAATTTCCATAATGGATATAAGTTGGCAAAAATTTGTGATCTTAGTATTCAAGCTTATTAAAGGGGCTAGTAATTGGATAAATTGTTATCATTGAATGTTAATTACAAGCGCATAACACCTTCTTATCTTGACGTAAGATTAGTCTTTTATCTGTGGAAATACACCCAAATTAAGTATTTTGTATTATATAAGGATGTTAAAAAAAACTAAACTATTTAGGAAATTAAGACAAGGAAACACAATATGTAGTTTTAAAAATTGAATCACTAATATACACATATTTAGGAAAGTACAAATACATTAACTAGCATTTATAGAATTAATATATCCAAAACAATGAAAGCATTACAATAACATTAGTGATAATAATGACTTGCTAAAAAAACTCACTTCAAATTGCAATATCCTAATTACATTTGTTTAGGGGGTAAAGTTCTACATTTTCCCTAAATAAATAATCACTTTTAATTTAAACTCTAAAAAATTGTTTGAACCATGTCCTAGGATATTCGAATTTTTCATCTACTCATGCCACTCTAATCCCTTTCAACTTCTACAACTAGTCATCAAATTTTGGAATAAATGTTGATCTACCAACATTTTATAATTAGATCATATAGTTATCAACTTTCAAATTAACTCTCTAGTCAGTATTGATGTGCCTAACACATATCCTTTACTCAACTTAAGGAAGAAAATTCCTAAACATCCTTCACAGTCCCTGTTAAAACATCCATTTAGTAAAGAAGAAAATGAATTAAATTTAAATATAAAAATTCATATACATTACATATTTATAAACATGCATATTTGTATAAGTTTGACCAAGAATTATTAAATGCACATACATTGCACATTTGCATACATAGACAATTAGAGTTATTTATGTAATTATAAAAGTTTGACCTTCAAATTAGCATTGAAAATACTCTTCTTTTAGATAATCCATTACTCTCATAAGTAATTAACAACTCAAAAAATTCAACATTTGATAGTTAAAATAATATTTAAAAATAAAAAGAATTAATATTTTGCATATTAAAGATAATTGTTTTCCTTCACCATCTCCAAGTTAAAGATTCAAAATCAATAGCTCTCAAAACAATTTACAAATATCTTTATTCCCATCTCCCTCAACATGTGCTAATAAGTTCCCTTTATAAATTTCTTTAAGGTAGCAATCATCTAGATTAATTGTTGGTTTGTAACCTTCAATCCAATCCTTTTTGTGGGACTTAAAATACATATAACATTAATGAAAAATCTACTTACTTCTAAATTATTATTGCTAGTTTTGATTGCCCAAGTTGATCTAGGATTTTTCCTTTTAACTCCTTACCATAGCCTAATATTTTGACAAACTCAATAGTGTGACCTTTATGTAATATTAAATTACATCCATCTCAATGTCATCAGCGTAATAACATTAATTGATGAACCATGTAGATGTAGTCAACTTATTGACATTTGTTGTTGATTAAGTATGTGTAAATTCATACCTTTTTACTACAAAAGTATATATTTTTGGTCTCAATACTTATATAAATTGACCAAAGACAATTCTTAGCAGATCATGTTATAACTTTTTTTTAATTTTTCACAAATTTCAAACTTAGAGACATGGACACATAATATTTAATGATAACATATATACCCTTACACTTTTAAATCTTAAGCCAACATCCTAAACTTGAATGGAGCAATTAGGATCATAATATACCTTAGATTTTGTTATAACAAAATCTTTTATCATTATCTTCGAATTCAAATATGTATTCATATTAATCATCACATCCAAAATTATCTCCCCTTTTTTTACACCATATTCTTCATTATAATTTATACATAACAATTTTCTGTTTATGTGTTTTTTATCAGAAATAATTGACTCATTTTTTTTAACCTTCTTCCATTTGCTATCTTCTTATGTTTTTATACTTCTTTCTAACTTCATATGGATTCAACATCATATAGGTAAAAAAAAAGTTAATTGCACGAAACTCCCACATGGTTTGACCTTTTCTTTTATATCAAGCCTTATATTTAGAAAAATGTCATTTACCTCCTTATAGTATTGTATATTGTCATGCAAGTCCTTCTGTCATGTTTCATTAGTTTACTGGCCATTTATAGTTTTGAAACAACGTTGTATTGAAATTATCAATATGGTATTATTTTGAGTGAAAAGTAGATGAATAACTAACCATATATGGCATAGGGGTTATGTGATAATTAAACAATATTATAGAGAGTCAGTGATGCTTTTCGATTGAAATTAGGAGAAAAAAGCCAACCATAACAATTCCTGTATTTTTAGTCATTTCCTAAAATTGACTCTTATAGAACAAAAATAAATAATGTAAAATAATGACAACATAAATATTTAAGAATCATGTCCCTACAATAATGAAGATACAAATTTTATAATAATGTCATTACTAGTTTGAGTACTAAAATATAAAAGAGTACTAGGTTTTAACTCAAATTGAAAATAATGTAAATAGTCTCAATTATAAACTCAACCCAACACAAAACAAAACTTAGGGCAACATGATAACACCATTGATCAAATAAATGGTCAACCAAGTATTTTACTTATTCCAATCACAAAAAAATAATAAAACACTTAAAATAATATAGTGGTTAAATGTTTTCAATAACAATAGACAAAATAACTAAAAATGGATATCCCAAATATGTTTATTAACCAAACATGAATTTGTAATCGATTTGTTGTTTAATAATGGAAAAAATCTAAACAAATTGGTCATACATTATATACCTAGTACATTGAAGGCAATGCATTATCAAAAAAGTACAAATTAGTCAACTTGTAGATTTCAACATTTCATTACCACCATGATCTATTCACAAAAACTGTTTGGGTTTAGGAAAACACAAGAGTTTAATAAATGTATATGGAAGAATATGTATTATAGGAATTGAAGTCCAAAATTTTAACGTGGGTTTGGAGGTTTCAGAATTAGTGGTTATTGATTTGACTTCCTTTTAGTTTTTAGTGATTAAGTTTGTGAGGATATGGTTTCAATATAAGGTGACATGATCAATTAATTAGCTAAGGACTTTTTAGTATTTCCACCAAATAAATTAAAATATCAAAAATTTTAAAATAGCATACGTGCCTTACTCTCTATGTCAAAAGGCTTGGAGATAATTTTTAAAAAGTTTTAAGACATCATTTGAAGAAATTTCATCTCAGATCTTATGCTCGTTGAGATGGAGAAATTCGAGCTCAACTCATACTTACAAGCACTTAAGGCATATAATCTCAACTAAAGAAAAAATTGAGAGTCTAATGAATGCAACAAGGATATAGAAATACTAAGCATTTCTATAATATGATTCAAGGTAGAAGAAATAGAAACAATATCATATCCCTTAATAATAATGATAGATTGATTCATGCTCAAGAAAAGTTGAAAGAGGCAACAAGAAAGCACTTTAAACAGATAGATGGTGTAAATACATACTCAACTAATATTTTTGACATTTTGCTCAATAGATTGGTAGGTTCTATAAGCCAAGATTAAAAGTTTGAAATGATTAAAGAAGTAACCTCTGAGGAGACAAGGAAAGTAGTGTTCTCATTCTACCTTAACAAGGCCCCAGGACCAGATGGCTTCAATGCAAGGTTCTTCCAAAAAAAAATGGACCACCTTACAAAATCGAATAGCAAAGGCTGTTTAAAAATTTTTCAGAAGTGGTAGACTACTCACTAAAATGAATAGGAATAATGTAGTCTTGGTTCCCAAAATCCCTAATCCTAAATTCTTAAATGATTGTAGACCTATTGCATATTGTTAGGGTGCTTATGTCCTAGAAACAAGGATGGGTGATAACATCCTTTTAGCTCAAGAATTTTTCAAAAACTACAAATCAAAAAAGCATATTAGGAGTTGTGCACTCAAGATTGATTTCACTAAAGCTTATGATACTATTGAATGAAGATTTCTTATTAACTCTCTGTACACTTTTGGATATCCATATGAGTTCATCAAACGGATTCATGCTTATAAAACATCTGTTTCTTATTTAGTATTGATGAATGGGTAACCCTCTCAACTTTATACAACTGCAAGAGGAATCAGACAAGGTGATCCACTCTCTCCTATCTATTTGCCATTACTATAAAGGTACTACAAAGAATCACTCAAATGTGTATAAAGAAAAAAATGAATTTCAAATTCCATTATAGATGTAGTGGTCTTGGAATTAATCAACTCTCTTTTGTAGATGATTTGCTCATGCTATATGCTAGTGATCCCATTTCTATTGAGACTCTTTTAAAAGTTTTGCAGCGAAATAACTGGGCTCAAATTTAACCCAATTAAGAGTGTTGCTTATCTATTTAGACTAATTTCTGAAAATTTGATGATCGTGATAACGGATGTTGGACTCAGTGCTCACCAATTAACTCTTACTTGCTTGGGTCTTCCAATTTTTACAAAAAAGTTTAAGGAAACTAAATGTAGACCTCTCATAGAAAATGTCAGCAAAAGACTCTCTCAATGGAACAACAGATTCTTGTCATATAAAGGTAGAGTACAATTGGCCATCACCATTCTTAATAGTTTTCATATCTATTTGTTATCACATTTAGCTATCCCTAAGGGAGTTATGAAGAAAATCAATACAAGTATCAAAGACTTCATTTGACATGGACAAAATTCTAATAAGGGAAGATCATCCAAAGTTGAATGGAGTGTCATATGTCTTCCTAAGTAATATAGAGGGTTGGGAATCAATTCAGCTAGTAGAGTGAGCTTAATTTTGCTGGCAAAAAGACTTTGGAGGATATGCTGGGATAAAGAAAGCTTGTGGGTAAGATAGGTTCATATGTTTAACATCAAGTAGAAAAGCATACGGGTTATCTCTTAAGCCTCTTTGCAATCTTACACTTTTCAACAGATCTTACATATAAGGTCCTTTATGCATCCTCATATCAAGCATCATGTTTGAAATGGGAAGAACATAACTTTTTAGTTTGATAATTGGCATGCCTTAAGGCCTTTATGTAACATTGACCTCTTTACAACTTTAAAAGGATCTATCCCAGGAGAAACTAAAGTTTAAGCTTTGATCCAGAATAGCAGTTGGCATTAGTTGTTCCATATGTGCAGAGGAGTCACTTCTATTATTGAACAATGGCCCTTATACTTCCCATGTCAAACACAAAAAGATGAGATCAAATGAGAGCTCCATAAGTCTAAAAAATTTAGAACTCAATCATGCAAATAATTGTTGCTAGGTCCTATGATCAAGTTTCCACTCTACAGATTGATATGGGAATAAGGTATTACTCTGGCTCACTCTTTCATCTTATGGTTAGCTGCTCTACATAAATTGGTAACTTGGGATAATATTCAATTTCAATCTCCAGATACAAATTATCCTTTATGCCCTAGGGAAGTTGAAACCTTAGATCATATATTCTTCAAGTTTCATTAAACCAAACAACTATAGAGTGCTTTTCTCAACATCTTTGGATTGGAAGACTGGAGTCTTAACTAGATGAATACATTGGATCGGGTTAGCAAACTAAGATGGGCTAATAAAGAAGATCAGAGGTTCTTTAAAACTGGTTTTGCTATATTGGTGCACTATATTTAGAGGATGAGAAATACAAAATCTTTGGTAAGGATAAAGAGTTCAAAAAATATAGTTAGAGCCATTTATGACTTAAACTAAGAATGACTATCATGATCAATATTAATCATCTGCTCATGTCCAATGCTATTAAAATGCAATTGAAACATCTAGCATAAGATGTTGGATGTATCCATTTATGTACCTTCTTCATTTGTTTGAGCACCATTCTTAGGAGATGTAACCTCATACATTTTGTAACTTCTACCTTTTGAATTAATTCATTACTTACTTTTCAAAAAAAATATTTTTATTTGATTGATATTTTTAGCTATTATTACAAAATAGAGTAAAGTTATAGATTTAAAATATAAATTACTCTTATAAGAACTCAATAATTAATGTAAAGAGGTTATGCTAAGAGTGTTAGCTTAAATAGATCATATGTTTACTTGTGATAGGTTTGGGTCTTTTAGTAGTTTAATTATAATTTAGGGTAAAAGACCTAAATTTCTCTTATCGTTTAAGAAACCTTAAAAAAACACTCTGATCTTTAAAACTCTTGAAAAAACTTCTTCTAGTTTTAAGTTTTCCAAAAAAAACCTCCTTTTTAGGCTATAGTTAAAAAATAATGACGAAACACGTATAGTATAAACATCAAATGTTGACTAGTTAATTAGAATTAGAATTAAAATTAATATTATTGGACCCTGATCTTTTAGTGGAAATTAGAAATTATTACATGAAATTAAATGAGTATTTTTGTGTATGAACTTTGTTATAGATGTTAGTGTGCTTTAAGAAAATTGATGAGAAAAGAATTGATTAGTTTTGAT
>JANVCQ010014575.1:0-12858 GCA_025531925.1 Erythroxylum plowmanianum
GTGGTTCAAGAAGAGAAAAAGGTAGAGGAAAAGAAGAGCTTCCATTTGAGCCAAAGATCTCTTCATTTGGTGAAGAACCAATGGGATCAAAGAGGCAATAGGAACAAGAGAAGAGTCATTTTAAGCAAGTTTTTAAACAAGAAAATCAAGGTGGGTTACATGTTTATAATAGAGTTATGAGCCATTAACGTTTTTACAATTAAGAAAGTAAACTGATTTCAATTACTTCATAAATGTTGCTTTTAATGTTTTGAGTGATATGAGAAATTGTTAGACATTGGTGCATGAATTTTAATTATAAAAAGGAAAATGGTTTTGAAATATTTATGTTATGCCTTGAAATATGTCATGACATTCTGTAAGCATGAAAGGATGAGCATATGATAACATGATTTGAGCATGATTATGTGCTTTTGTTTGGGCGAGAGTGGAACCATTCTGTTAGTCACTTGTACGTCGACAAGAACTTTCTCCCTGCTGCCCACTTGTGGCACATAAGCTTTGGAAAGTGAACTCATTCTATTCATGGGGTAAACTTCGGTTTCTCCATTTTGTTTCTACAGAACCCTCGAGCCATTTGTTTGTGTATTGTATCATTGAATTGTCAAGTTTGTTACATAACTTGAGTGTTCTACAGTGATGGTTAAATGTACTTTGCTATGTTGAGCTGAGGACATTTTTTAACTATAAGTTTTGAGCAAAAAGACCGTGAAATTGACTAGGAATTTGAGAACAAAGCATTTTATAAATTTACTATGACTTTTATAAGACAAATGAGCATTTCAATGATTTTGCTTATTCTTTGTTATAAACTTGTTACCCATGAGATTTCAAGCTCACCCCACTTTTATCCCATTTTTAGGTGATAGCTAAGAGACAAAGTGATCAAGAGCCTAAGTGTATTTCTCCAAATTAGCTTATTTTGTAGTTTGAGTTTATTTTGGAAAAGCACGAAGTTTGTTTGTTCAAGGATCTTCTGTAATTTGAGATTTTGAGACGATGATATAATGTGGCTTGGAATGCCATTAAAAATTTGTAAAACTTTATTCTTTTGATGTTAATGAAATGTGAATAGTGTATGGATGATATGAGTTAAAATTAGATATACGTGAAGAAGTTATCATCTTAAGTTGATGATTTTAGAGCATAAATTGTTGATATATATATATATATATGTACGTGTAAGTGAGATGTTACGGGAAGGAAGATAGGAATTATGACTGATCAGATGTAGTTAAAGGTGATGAGACAAATGAGTTGAGATTTGAGAGTTTAATGAAGTCAATTTGGTAGTTGAATGGTTAAGCTTAGGACATTCCAAGTTTGCGAAATGCAAAATTTCAAGTCTTCCATAAGGGAAAAATTTGTGTTCTAACTTTAGGGAAAAATCTGGATTGATCTAGGATGAATTTGACAAGTTGTCTTCTAGAAAGTTGCAACTTAGGTTTCTAGCTTTCCAACAATATATAGTATGGAATTTTTAGATATCGGAGTCAAAATTTATGGTTCTTATAAGTGGAGATGCTCCTATTGTTGACGTATCGTCTGGTGAGGACGGATCATCTAGTGAGGACGCTTCATCTGGTGAGGATGCTTCATCTGGTGAAGACGTGTCATCTGGTGAGGACGTATCATTTGGTGAGGAGGCTTCATCTAGTGAGGACGTATCGTCTGGCAAGGATGCTTCGTCTGGTGAGGATGCATCGTCTAATGAGGACGTATCGTCTGTTGACTTCATATCGTCTAGTGATAGCGTCATATCGTCTGGTACACTATTCATCTGATCCAATCGTCTGGTCACATTTTTGACCTTGCAGATGATAGAACTTGTTTTCAAGTCTTCATAAAGGTTGTAGATCTTAAAGTCCTCTTTCAAACGAACCAAAGAACACCTTAATCCGATATCTCTAGGGAAAGTTATGACAATTTTCCCAATTCTTCTGACCCTATTTTCTGGTCCAATTTTGACCCTTTAGATGAAAAAATCTAACAAAGTCTTCATGAAAGATGTATATATTGAAGTCCTCTTTCGAACCCTTCAAGAATGACCTTGATCTGATATCCCTTAAGCAAGTTATGCTTTTTGTTCCGAAATAGGTTCAATATGGTTGAGGACAGAACCTTGTTTGATTTCCTTTAGCCATAACTTTGTTATCCGACCTCCAAATGAGATAAATCTTATGTCTAAACAAACTAGAGACATAGAGCTACAAATGATCTGAAGGAATAGAATTTTAACCCAGTCCCTAAGACTTACAATTTTTAGATGGAAATTGTTATCCGACCAATCTTTCTTATTTGACCTCTAAAGGAAGTGACCCTTGAGACAATAGATTCCTCACACATTGTGCTATCTCTCCACAAAAGATTTGGTAGCATTCCAAATTGATTGGAAAAAGGTTTTGATTGAAGGAAAGTGAAGGAATCTGTTAGAATAGTATGAACTGGTGTTATTTTATTGAATATGCTTCGGCATTTTGAATATATCTAGATCTGTAGGGTTCTAAATGAGATGATTTTCAATGTGGAGTAAACTAGAGATGTAGGTTTACAAATTATATGAAGAGGTAGAATTCTGATTCAGCCTCTAAGATGTTCAATATCTGGATGGAAGTTGAGCATAGAATATTTGTTTCAGTATAAGAATGATTCCAAAAATAGGGCCTGACACTTACGATATCATAGAATGAAGATGAACCAATGATAACTAAAGAGGGTTAATTGGAATAAGCATACATAGTAACAAGCACAAGCACACATTTTATGACTCCGAATGTTGGGCTCTAGAAGCAGGGTCCAACAGTTGTGGTATCAGAGTAAGAGTTGGGTTTCAAAATCGGTGCCCAACAAGTATTGGAAAAAATAATAATATCATCAATATTAGCTAGAGTAAAATATTCTAATCCTTCTAAGTTTTTATCCATAAATCGTTGATAAATACTAGGTGCTTGTTTTAAGCCAAAAGATAATACGTTCCATTGAAAATGTTTTTGGGGAGGACAGGTGACAGCCGCTAATGATTTTGTGTTTTCATGTAGACATAGTTGCTAATATCCAGATTTTGCATCTAATGTAGTAAACAAATTATGTCCTTTTAATTTATTTATAATATAGTCTTTTCACGATAATTTAGATTCATCTTTAATAGTTGCTTCATTTAGATTTTTATAGTTAATAATCATACGTCGTTTTCCTCTTTTTTGTTTAGAATGATTGTTAACATAAAAAGTAGCTGCTGAATGTTTACTAGTACTTGGAGAGATTAACTGTTTTGTTAGTAATTCATAATATTATGAAATAAATTCTTGTACATCTTGTTGAGTATATGGAATATTATTACGGATGATTATTTTTTATGTAGGTCTTTTAATTTCATTTCAATTAATTTAGTACTAGTATTTTTAATTGGGTCTAGTGGATGTTCATTATAGACTTGATCAAGTAAGGTTTCCATTTCAGTTTGTAAATATAAATTATTTTGAAGATAAAATTGTAATTGATCCAAATTTTCAGTTATAAGTTTTAAAGTGGTATAATATGTAGTATAATAGATAGGAATTTTAAGAATTATTGATTTTTGATTAAGAGAATTGATTATTGGTGTCTTTAGAGTTATATAATGTAAATATTAACAAAAAGGATTATATAGTTTTAGAAAATTATTTCCTAAAATAAATAGTAAACTAGATTCTTGTTGATAAATTGAAGGTACCGTACATGTGTAATTTTCAATAATTATATTATTGTAGTAACTTATATACCAAATGTGTTTAATACTTCCATAAGCTATTTTGATTTGTAATGGTTTATGTAATTTTTTCCAATTATTTAATAATGTTTTAGTAGTTATACATATTGTAGCTCCTCTATCTATATATGTATTTACTTTTTTATCCTAAATATGTACTTGGTATTCATATTCGTCTGTCGATTTTGATTCTTGATATTCATAATAATATAAAGTATTGATTGTAGAATCGGTTTCATAGTCAGATTCTATGGGCTCTAGATTATATTTTAAGGCTGAGTTTAAAATATTGACTTTTTCTTTATATTTATTAGGATTGGGTGTTTGTTTTCTTTTAGAACATTCGTTAGCATAATGTCCTTCTTTACATAACCAGCATTTAGATTGTTTTTTTTTCTTTGAGGGCAGAAATTTTGTTTTGATTTAATTTGTTTATATGTCTTTTTTTCTAAAGAATTTTTTATAAGATTTAAAAGGAGGTTTTCAACAGAATTGTTTTTTGGATATTTTTGCCATTTATAATTTTTAGACTTAGTTCAAAATTTTAATTTTTTGGTTTTTGGATTAAACTCACAACTATATTGTTGTGGTACTTCTAAATATTTTGAACAACATACTTGAATATTTTTATGATTTAATGTTTTATGTAATTTTGCTTCTAGACATTTTTGAGATATTTTTTCTTTTACAACTAAAATAGCGCCGCCTAAGTTATAAGCTACAAGATTTTTGCTTTGTTTAGCAAAAAATAATTCTTCTATAGTTTTACTTATAGGATATGGTAATTTTTGAATAAAAATTTGATTGCACATTTCTTGTTCGGTTCTAGTTAATTGATAATGATATTTTTAGAATTCACAAATATATGGTTCTAAATAACATATATCACAAATTCTCATATTATATAAATTCATAAAGCATTTTTTCTTTCTTCATTTTCGATTTCTTGTTTATAAGCAATAATATCTTTTCCTATGAATTCTTTATAAATTTCATTTGCTACTATATGAAAAGCTCGAATTGGTTCAAGTACATTTAAAAATCCTGTAGTAATCATATCAAATAGTACAAAAGTGCTAGGATTAATCAATGGGTTTTGAATCTAGTTTACGGTTTAATCTCAACCTTCACACAATTTTGCACAATCAATCGTCATGTTATTCTCACACTTCTCTTTGAAACTATTAATAACAAATTAACAATAAGTTCAATTAATCCTAATTTTTCCTTAAGTTGTATCTAATTAAAATAAGCTCTTTAATTAGGTCTAGCTATAAGACAACCCAAAATAAGTTTTCTAGATTTAATGTGACAACTATATTACAAAATAGAAAAATAGGTTAATCTAGGCAACAACCACATAAGTTTGAGCCATTTAAGCTATATTATATTATCCCTAATGATGCGTGACTATTAGTTTACCACAAGTGAATCAGAGTTACAACAATTACATATTGCAATTTAGATTATGGAAATAAATTTATATATAAATAATCTAGTTGGAGTATCTAAATCATTCATCATAATTCCCAAAACATTAATTATAAAATAACACATTTAATTCCAAAAGATAGTGAGAACAACATCACTAGATTAATCAATGCCTAAACATGTTCGTTGGCCTTGATATCCCCTTTGAACTAAAAGGATGAAGTTTATCTCCTCATAGCCCTCTAAAGGGTAAGGAATCTTCCTGCTTTCTTGTCTCTAATCTCTTCATGCCTCATTTGGCTTCTTGAATGCCCTTTTTATCTTAAAACTTAGGGTTTTGTCATCATACACTGTACAAGTACGTAGGTGATTGTTTATGTAAAAATTGTGAACATACACACGATAGGGTACACGACTGTGTAGCTCACTTATACAATCATGTAAGTGAGCTCAAGCTCACACATGATCATATAGGTTACAAAGGTGCTTGAAATTGTATCTTCGAGCTCATACACGCTTCCAATGAGTTGCATGGTTACACACATGATCTTGTAAGTTGGAATAACTACATTTCTTGTATTCTTTGTCCTTTCCTCACCATACTTCTTACTCCGTAAAGGCAAATACGATTAAACATTGATATAATGACTCCATTTAGCTCATTTTGGTTCTTGTTCCTCCAACTTGTACCTCAAAAAAATATGAACTAAAATAATTATCTTAAACACAATATACCATTAATCACTAAGCACTAGGTCAAGCACCAATCAGTGAGCATTCTAATCAGTCTATAAGAAAGAGTTCATTCTCTTGTTATTTTTTAAGTTTGTAAAAAGGAAGATTCTCTCTCCATGCATCTTTATTTGTCTTCACTCTCTTCAACATATGGTATTTATTTTACAAATTGATATTGGGATTGTCATCAAAAACCCCAGGCTAAAAAGAATAACCTTTCATCAACTTCTAGAAGTGTTTTAATAGTTACTCGACTGGTTGGTGAAATAAGCAACATGAGGGGTAAAGTCTCTAATATATTTAATAATACCTATGAATTGTTGAATTTCTTATAAAAAAGCTTGGATAATTCGTTAGCGATGTGCGGGTTTGGTTGATAATGTCTATCATAAAATTTTATACCCAAGAAGTTTATTTACGTAGTACCAATCTTTCTTTTGTGAAAAGAACTCTCTCTAACAAGATTAAGAACCTTATTGAAATAACTCCTCTCCTTGAAAACACAAAATTCCATGATACACTGATACCATGCTCATTCCTTATAGTCTTTATCACTGAACTAGATCTATTACTAAAACTATCTGGTCTTTAACCTCTAGTCAAAGACTATAATCAAAGGAGATGATTCAAGGTTTTAAGTTAGACTAGTGTGGCCTTCCAGCTACTTCAGCAAAAAATTACATTACTATGGAATTTTCCTTGAACTAATACCTTTTTGGCAAGAAAAAGGGTATAATCATCTCATTTTAACTCTTCATAGTAAAAATGTCATTCTAGCTATTGCTCAAATATCCTTGTTAGATATAACATATATAAAATATTAAAATGCTCTTATCGGCCCTCTCTTCACCACCCTCAATAATGGAAGTGTCATTAACAGTAGCACCCAACTTCAATATTAAATTAAATGACTACATGATCTCTACCTAGTTGAAGGTCCAAATCTAGTTTGTAGGAGCTAAACAAGATCCCACATCCATCATGGTTACCTTAGATCAACAATTATTTATCATCTCCAAGAACCATGATCTAAATCTGAACTTTCGAAACTCTACCACATATCTTTATATATAGTGGCAGATGGATTCTATGGAAACATTACCATTATCCAGATCCCTAGACAACTAACCAGAGAAGAACTAGAGGAAATCATGCCTCTAGATTGAGTAACTAATTATGAAAAGGAAATTCATTCCCCTCATCACTACTCTATCCATACAACTACTCCACCATTCCTTAGAAGAATTAAAGATGTCTTTGTAATCTATAAAATGGCTAGGATAAGAAAATTTAATCCACAACAAAAATTTTGATGATCTCCCTCACATTTTTTGATAAAAAACAAAAATCAGCTCTTTGATTCATTTTGTCCCAATAGATGGTACATATTCTTATATTAGTCATATAAATGGAAAATTCCTTTCACACATATATTTGTGTCATCCAAACTATAAATATTGGGAAATTTGTATTTTAGGTATAGATTTTGAAGCAAAGAATTATTATAACCAAAGGGCAAGATGAAAACATAAATATAGATCCTAATAGCATCCTCAAAGATGGTTTAGGGATGATGATGATGACTCTGAGCTTGGATTGGAATAAAAAACCTTAGACCAAGACTAATAACCTTCAATTAACTTTTAAAAGAAGCAGGATATAGCCATCTTCCAACTTCATCTCATCCTTATCAAGTCATCCTGACTATTCCAAAAAAATTCTAGAACTAACTCCTTACTCGATGATGCAACCATTAATGCAATATGATAAGGACTTCCTTTCTTTAGAAAGACAAATCAGACAAACAATAAGAAAACTTGCTTATTTTTGATACCTACATAAGTTTCCCCGCAAACTTACATGTGTCTCCTAATAAAGAAGTGTCAAATTGTCATACTGAAAGTGCAGTTGTTCAAAACTGAGTACTTCACTACATTGATTAAGAATTGGAGGGTTTGAATGCACAAAAACAAGACTTGCATATCAAGATAGATACAATATCATTCCAACTATACCAAGATAGATCCAATATCATTCCAGATTCAACAGTTACACCAAAAGTTGCTTTACTTCAAATTTGAAGAAATATGTGGAAGAACACTATTATGGCTTAAAATTTTCAAAGAAAAGAAAAAAGTAGAATTTTCAAAGGAACTAAAAGAGTGATTTGTGAAAAACTAAGAAAAATAAAGTCAGATAGAGCTAAAGATCAATCAAAGACTATTTATGATCCTTATCCTTATGATTTTCCTAGGCCGACCTCTTACCTTATTCAATTATATCTAGACCCCTTAAGTTATGAAAGGTATACAAAATTTCGTGCATACTATTCAGAGAGACCTTCAAGAAAAACACCACAAACCCTAAGGACTTAATGGAAACCAAAAGACCATCCAACTCCATCTTATACCAAGGATAAAAAAACCTTACCCCTTTAAAATAATAACTCTTTTTAGCTTAAAAAGAATAGGAACCTAAAGGATAACCCAGTTTTATGGATACTATACAACTAACCCAGCCTCATTTATGCTCTACTGATCTTTTTGACTCGACTTAACAATATTTTGATTTTGGCTTTAACATAGAATAGAAGGCTAATCTCTCACAATATGTCGAATCTTAATAGCCATTTTAGATTCTCCTTTATAGTAAACAGAGGAAGAGACTAAAATGAAAGATATAAACTCTTTAGGAGCAATATTGATATAGTAACATTCAAAGACCAAACCAAGGCTAGCTTTAGGAACCTAGTTTACATTTGACAGCATTCCACCTACCAAATTGAGAGACATGTTACATGAATTTGGGACATAGATCAACCTAAAAATGACTAGGCTAGAAGCTACACTTAAAGCAATACAAATGGAGTTTGAATCTAGAATGGCTGAAAAACTACGATAGCGGCTTCAAAGTGTAAAAGAATATTGGAGGCTTTAAGCTAGTTGGCTTCCTGAAGAAAGAACTTTACTAGTAATGATCCATAAAGAATTTATTGGATGTTTCAAATTAATTGACAGTTAAAGTCTTTAAGAATACTTCGAAATTAAATGTTGTTCTCTAAACAATAGAAATCTTCACAAGAATTTTCAGAAAATATTTGAGAAATATTATATGTTAAATGTGTTAAATGATATTAATCTCAAATATACATTTATTGCCTCTTTCCCCCATAAACTTCAACCAGAGTTGCAAACAACGATAAACTCTCTGTAATCATGACATGATGGAAATCTCATTAGGGGATATATACCATCTAAGTTTGCCTACTCTCTATAAAAAAAGTGAATAACAAAAATTACTCAGGACTATAATTGTGGAAAAACCATATTTTACACAAGCCTATAAAAAGCCCTACTTGAAGATTAAATGCAAGGAAAAGATAAGATGTTCTTATAAGAAAAAAAGTCTCATTTTTGCAAGACAAGGTTGGGAGATCATCAAAACCTCTTAGAAGGAAAAGGAGCAATGTCAAATTTTTAAAGAAAAGATCTTCTGGAGCAAAGAAATCATATCAATGTTATCTTTATAGAAATCTGGAAATTATAACAAGATATGTTCTAAAATTCCAAAAGAAACATAAAACTTTTAAAATCCATTGAGGTTATTATACCAATCAAGAATGATTAAGATGTTGAGTCTGTATTTGAAGAAAAAAATTGAAGATGACACATTGAAATGAATTAACAAGGGGATGATTCAACCATGTGTGGAGGTAACATCAAGAAGCAAGATCCTTTAGTCATTCATAGAGGGTCAATAATAAGAGATAAAGCTAAAAGGATGAAAGGAGCATTAACTTGCCTACTTGAAGACACTTAGAGGGAACAAGCTTACCTAAATTCTATCAAGGGCTTATGTATACAAGAAGAGCTTAAAATTATTAACATGATTCAAATATGTTCAAATCATGAAGACAATAATCCAACCCATATTGTTCGAAGCAGTCCAACCCATTAAAGAATAAAATGACAATTAACGAACCTTAATTATGTGTGTTTAGATCTTGGGATATTATTTTGTGTTATTTTGAACTTTAGTAAATTGGGCTTGCGCTATTTACTATGTGAATTCAAAATGCATGAATTAGGGTTTCAATTTACGTTAAGTTTGAGTTTTTTTATGTCTCCTAATTAGAATAAGGAGTTATAAGTTATGGGCTGTCATTAAATGGGCAGTTACATTTTGTATTAAATTAGAATTGAATGTTGTGTGTTAGCTTTTGTTCATATGAACAAGGTTGATTCTCTTTGTAAGAAGCATGAATTGATGAAAATACATCATCTGAGTTTTTTTTTAAGATTCTTGTTGAAAGTGTTTACATTATCTTGGTAACTTATTAAACTAATTCAGTTTGTGGCGTTCTACACCAAAAATATTTGTTTTCTTTTTAACTTATCAAACTCGATAAGTTTTTAGCATTTTGGAGGATTCAAAGTGTTGTTCTAATCATTTATCATCATTCCTTTGATAGAGTGATTATAATAGTTTCTTTCTTACTTTCAAACTTGAATGATCTAGCTTTCCATCAATTGTGGAGTTTGTCAATTTGCATTCCATATGTATCTTATTTCTTTAGCCATTAGGGTGTATGGTTTCAAAATTGAAGATTTCCATGATATCCAATTTCAAGTCCCTATTTATAAGTTTACTGAAGAAAGTGATTCTTTTATGGGACTTACCCAAGTTATAGACATCAACCTCATAGCAGAGAGGTTGGCTACCTCCACCTATAGAAAAATGTTCCTTCTAGGACATGTTATAAAACTCTACCCACTGCCTTGATTAAGTTATTGATAAGGATCCTAAAAACTACAAGGGTGAGTCTTATATTGAATTTAATATGAAGGAGTTCCAAAACTAGTTTCCCCTTTTGGTAATTAGCTTATCATAAAATTCTCCCGAGAGTGACCGAGAATGGATAAATTATGAAAGTTCATCTTGGTAATAGATTTTAAGGGGACTATTAAAATTGGTTTTCTAGATTATTGTCACATATTGCTACGTTTTGACGTCAAGGAACATTACACTCTCTTTTGGATGAAGGGTGTATAGTCTTTTGAAGGTTTCATTATATAAGTTTTCAAGTGATCACTGAAATTTTCACTTATGGAGGAATCACTAGTAGCCCAAATTTGGATTAATCTTCCTTCATTATCGCTACATTCTTTTACAGAAGGACCCCTCTTTTCAATTGGGAGAATTGTTGGAAATCCCCTAAAATTTGATGCTTTAACAATAAATTTGGCAAGACTCTAGACAATGAGAATTTACACCGAATTGGGTATTTTGAAGGAGTTGCCTCACCATTTCTAGTTGAAGAATGGGAATTTGTGCTTTTTGAAAAATATCGAATATGAAGATGTTCTTGATTATTGTTTTTATTGGAAAAAGATTGGACACAACAAGGAGAATTGTTGAGTGCTTAATGGAGACAAGCTTATGTTACGAAAAAAATGGTTGCCTAAAAAGGGTGTCGAGACTTTTGAGGTTGCAAAAGAGATTGATAAGGGTAAAGAACCTATCATAATAGAGTCAAAGAATCCAATGGAGGTGGAAACATCGAAATAAAAATTTGAAAAACATCAAAAAAATCTAAAAAATCTAATTGTGATTGTAACACTGATATGTGTTTAATTGTCGATATTTTTAATCATTTACACTTAGCGATTATTGACATAAAAATGCTTAAGATACTCACTTTAATTCATATATGATTTTAGGAACAATTTGGGAGCAAAGAAATTAAAGTGAGTCGGAAGCATTATATTTGGGTCATTTTTTGAATATTTATTTTTTCTTGTCGTTATGGAGCAAGAAGAAAAAAATAATACAAAAAAATTGAAGCACAAAACGACAAAAGAAGAAGAAAATAGGAGCAGCTAAAACGCATAGAGAGAGCTGCGTTTCAAGTGTTTAATGCTGGGCATAAACGTAGCGTTTGAAGACAAGTGTAGAGAGCACAACACAGGGATGAAACACAGCTTGGAATAGAGAAAAACGCAGCACAAGCACAAGGAAAGGTGTCGTTTTGAAGTAGCGCAGATGAGCAAGATGCGTCGTTTTGAAGGCAATACACAACAAGCAAAGAAAGTAGTAGAAGCATAAGGAAAGCAATGTTTTAAGTGATGTAGACCTTTAATGGTCTTGTCACTGAACAGTAGACACTAAACAATAAAGCAGAGAAGAGGTGCAGCAACAAGGGGAGATGCCACAGGGAACAACAACGCAACAACAAATAAAACGCTGGAGAAAAATTAAAAGAGGAGAGCAACACGCAGGCATTTTGACTCAAAACGCAGACCAGCAACAGGGTTTTAAGAGGAGCGAATTAAATTGTCAAAAAACACAACAATGAATAGACGGTGAGCAGCAACAGGAGCAGTAGCGAGGAACAATAAACCCACAAGGTTTATTCGTCCCATCCTTGAAACAGAGAGAGCACAAGCTACAGGAATCAGAAATAAACAACCACAGTGGAGATTAAGCTTGCGACAGTGAGGAGAAACCAAAGGGATTTTTAACTAGGGATTAAGAATGGAACTAAAGCATTTTTATCGGGAAAGACCCATGAAGAGCTAGAAGTTCCGACGCTAGTTCGGAGATAAAATTGACACCGACAACCTGGGTTAAGTATTTTTCTCATTATTTTGTTATTTCTTTCTCTCATTAGGAATTGATTTTATTATCCGATTTTAACTGATTTGGGTTTTGTGTATGGATAATCAGATTTTTGTTATTATTCAGTTTTTTGTGTATGAACCTATTGGGTATTGTGAATTGATGATTTTAATGCATTCATTGAATTGTTAATTTCAAACCCATTGCTAGAATTTTGATATAATCCGTAATTGTTATGTTGAAATTCGCGTGTAGCGACTAATGATTCGTAATCATTAGGGATAACATGACCTAGGTTAAATGACACATCGTATGTGGTTGTTGCC